>CAJVQA010011041.1:0-10979 GCA_910591915.1 Cetraspora pellucida
AAATCTTTCGATTTTGCCTCCAGCCGGACTTGAACCGTTGACCTTGACTGTGGAGGGTATGGGAGCTTAACCGCTAATCTATGGGACTCACACCCAACTCTTATGTTTTTAAGAACTTGGCTAATTTAACTATTTATATTAAAGTTATATATTTTAAAAGTAATGCTTTACAAAATTATTCTAATCTTATGATCTTGTAATTAAAATTATATAATTTTGGGGTTGGGCTTCATAGCTTAATTGTTAAGCTGCCAACTCCCCATAGACGAGGTCAACAGTTCAAGTTGGGCTGGAGGCAAAATTCGAGGATTTTAACTTTGTAACCTAATATAAGAGCCAAATTGGATGTGAAGCCCTATAGTAAGTCACAAGATGAAGTACAAGGATGGATTAGGAATTCTCAGAAGAAGATCGACTTTGCAGAGAGAAGGCACTATGTATGATAGTGGCATTACAGAAGGTTCTATTACTAAAAAGTGTTGCGCAGGTAAGTCCTATCGAGATGAGGCAGCATCAATATCTCTGTACCCAACTTGCAGATACTTGATTAGAAGAGTAATACTAATGTTGTTAAAACTGGAGTGGCTAGCAAAGCGGTGCATGCAAAGAAGATCTGTGACAAAGGATTGGTTAACCAAAATTGGAACATCTTAGGCAGGTACTATAAACCTTTAAGAAGCAAAACAATAGTCATACATCACAACATCATTGATGATTACCATACTCATATATAATAAGTCAAGGTTTCAGGCCTTCTTGCAATACCAAATTGGAAGTACAATAGTACTACAACTATGGGAGTACACAAAAAAGAGTACGTGGTAGCTGCAGATGATAATCCAGAATTTCAATAAATCTAGCTGTGCCGATTAGTACCAATACATGAAGGGCTGTATACACCAAATTGGTAGCAAGAAGAGCAAGAAACCACTGGAGTCAACCAATTTGGAAGAAGTGATAGGTTACTGCAGGAAGTAGATAGGGGGACTATAGTTAGAATTAGAGAATATAGTATTACAAGGTGGCTACAATCTTATCTTAATTAGTAATAATAGTTGAAACACTATAGTACTAGTCTTAATTTAGGAAAGTGTAGATATAATGTCACGTTGAGTGTCTATATAGTAATATAGTAGCACAAATGAAATGTAATAACTCTAATGTATTAATCCAGTATTAATTAAATAAAGTATTATGATTGGCATTATAAAAAAAAAAAAAAAAAAAAATTATATAATTTTATACTTATTAAAACTGTTTCAGTAAACTAAATTCAATAGTAGTTATTTCATCTAATTTGGTTTGTATATTAAAATTTATAAGTTTACTATATATAAATAAAGAAACCTATATATAAATTAAGAAAAATTAAGTTGTATACAAATAAAAAAGCTCTGTATACAAATTTTATATAACTATACAATATATAAATATAGAAATCACAAATTATATAGAGTGTGACAAGTTAATAAAGTGGTCAGTTTGTCAATTCTTAAGTGGCAAGTCTAAAGCTAAATCTTAGTATCAGCAAAAAATTTAAAAATTCTTTCTATATAATGATTAACTGTCTTCTACTATTGGTTAAAATCAAATACTTGTTATCTGTGTCATATTAGCCTAACTGAAAAATCATATGGCATTTGTGCAATGGTTGTACCTTGTACAAAGAAATACAAACTGGTACCAGGCAGTGTAAATCTATAATAAGTCCTTGTAGCCATGTAAATTACAGAAACAAGAAAGATAGAAGTCTACTTAAAAGATCTGAATAAAGAAATAATCCAAAGTTTAATGTTATTGTAAAAACTAGACCTATAATATGAAACTAGAAAATGTAAAGCCAAACAAATGTATTAGTCTTTAAAAAGGGACTAGATGAACCAATCAGACTGCTAAAATTTTCAGATTTTGAAGAAAAAGGATATATGCCAGATATATGTAAACCAGAGATGCATGATTATAACCTATCTTTTTGGCCTATCTGGGTTGGCTGCTTGGTAGAACTTAAATTGAATATTAAGGTAGTAGAGATATGTTGTGAAGTTAGTACCAAAGTTGGTTGAACTTTACAAGGACATAGCAATTTAATAATATATTCTAACTGCAAGTATTGATCTTGGCTATAGTAATATTAGGTTAGCTATATGAATAAGATACTGAAGATTCTAAAAGGTTTAGTATAAGGTCAAAGATTCTTTGTATAAGTGAATTACTTTAAAAAATTAGTAGTTATAATATATTTTTATTGACATTGACTAGGATTATTAATAGATAAAGGTAGATAAGTAAATACAGGACTGCAAATCTATTGCTTAAAAATTAACTAAAAAATTTGTTCCTCAAAAATGCTTATAACTATTTATTTTACTAAGATAATTTGTCTTGGACTTCTAAGTAAAATTGTTCAGCTCAAGATTTTATATATAACCTACAATTATTAAGCTTTTATACTTCAAACTCATTAAGAAAACTGTTTTGATGGCCTTTGGCCTCTAGTTAACAATTTTTAATCATATTACAGTTTCTACTACCTTAATCTGTTCTATACTCATAAATAAAATTATAGTATATATTTACCCAGTCAAAACAAGTTATAAATGAAAAATTTTAAGCCAATATTAACCAAACCAAAACTAAATTCAACATTTACACTTTTGCAAAAGTTCTTTTTTTACTTTTTGTCTCTATCCTGTTCTTTTTTCTTCTTACATGATTTTCATGTAACCATATAATCATTTTCTAATCTATACCTTATTAATTTTATATCAACATTTTATAACCAACCTATTAATAGAAACCTATTCACATAATCAATTACTTCTATATTTAGCTCTTATTAATATTATACAGTAATTTGTACTGCAAATCCTATTTGTGTTCAATACTTGAGTTACATTAGTGACTCTATCTATCTTTGTTACACTTTTGTGTCATTTTAGTAACACTTCTAACTATAACTCTTTTATTTATTTACAACTCTTGTATCTATTTATAACTCTTATAAATTTAAATTATTTACAACTATATTCTCTTTTTAGAAAATATACTCAAGTCTAAAACCTTTACTTAGTTTGTTATCTTTTAACAATAGCTACCTTAAGTCAACAAGAACCAGATACAGCAAACCTTAATTATTTCTACCAAAACTTTTCCAACAGTTTTGAAATTGTTCTCTATGAAGAGGACAACAACAACAAATCTCATCCAATTCCTTTCAAAGTTCAATCTACTATCTGTTTAATAAAAAATCTTAGATCAAATAAGATTACTAATTTCTTTAAAGCTCCTATCTCTACTTCTGTAATTACTTGCCTTTGTGACAAATACCATACCAAATTCATTTCAACCTCAAATACCAATTATACTTAAGCTACTAAATTTACAACTGCTCATATTAATAACAATTTCAAAAAATTAACAAAATAACTCAAAAACTTATAACTAACCTCTTTTTCTCTATTGACAATATTTCTCTATCTCCTATACCTAATATATATTACCATACTTGTCCTAAATGCTCTTTTCCATTTGGTTGTACCAAAAGAAATGAGTGCTATTATTCTACTGAAAATATATTTTCAAAAATAATGAAATCTATCATCTTACTTGTATAATTGCCTTATCTCAACATGAAGCTAGTTCATCCAAAACTAATAAAAACCTTATACAAACTTTCCTAAACATCTTATACAAATCTTCTTAAACTAACAATCCTCTTATTGCTTCTTTCTACCAAATCTTAACTTTATCTGATATTATCGATTCTTTCTTTTTTATAACTACTAATATAATCTTAACTTTAACCAACCTTCTAATACTAACATTCTTGATACTTCTAATCTAAATCTCAATAAAACCAGTAACACTAACCAATCTGAAAACATTTCTAACAAACCTTCTTCTCAATTATACTCTAGTGTCCTCAAACCAAAATCTAACTTTATATATGACTAAGTTGCAAATTTTCCTATTACTGAAGAAATACAATCTAATAAAAAGCTACAAACCTCATTCACTCTTTAACTTTTCACCTTCCTTAAAAAATTATTTTATGATTTTTATCTTACCAAGAAAATTAAGCCAGCTATTGCTATACAACCAGCACTCAAAGCATTGTTCTATTATATCATCCATATCATAACAAGACAATATTCTAAATTCTTAACTGACCTTATCTACAACAGTAACTTCAATATTGACAAGAGTGCTACTATCCCTTTTGATCTTCTTGAATCTACCTTAAAAAACCTTATCTTTAAATTTACAACTATTCTTTTTATTAAACTTAATTATCTTGAAATTTTTGCTTCATTTGTTACTATTTTTCTATATACAGCTCATAATCATCTTTAACTCTGTTTTAATCTTGTACACTTACATCTTTTCTTATCTAACAACTACTAATCAATTGATTACCAAAAATTTGCTAAGAACTTACAGCTTAGACCCAAAAGATTCAAAATTGAATTATTTACTCAAGCTACAGATTTTAAACAAAAATATTACACAATTCAATCTAATACCAGATTTAACATTAAACTCTTCTTTAATATTTCTAAAACTCTCTTTATTGAATAATTTTGTATTCTTTCACCAAAAAACTCTCTTGACCACTTTAATTCCTGGTTTGAAACTTACTATCCTTCTTATAGTAAACAATTCTTTTCCAATATTGATAAAAAAAAGTTCACACCTCTTTAAGAATTGAATTTCACCAACATTTTATTCTTCAATTCTCTAAACATCTTCCTAAAACCTATATCTTTAAAAAACCTAACTTACTCCATAAGTAATGTGAAGAAGCATTTTGTGTTGCTAACTTTCATTGTTTCACTTGTAACAACAAAAAATAACAATATCTTGATAATAAAAAATTTCATGATAGTGCCAAACTTTTAAAGATATCCTAACCAAATCTTGGTCATTGTTTTCACCCCAGGATGATGAAATATAAATTTATCCAACTCTTAATATCACACTATTTTATAAAAACAAAGAACATGCTGTCTAACTTGATTAACCTATCTTTACTAAATCTCTGGACAAACTAGCTGATCAGCTGAAAAATTTGTTTATAACCAAAATAAAATTAAAATAAATTCCAAATATTGTAATTATTACTTCTACTACTATCTTTCACTTTACTACCAAACTGCTGCTAAAAGCCATAATATACAGTCTCTGTCCATAGAAGAGACTATTAATCTTTTAACAAAAAACATTATTAATACCAAATTTCTTGCTCAAATATTACATACTTTGATATTATAAAAAACCAAAAACCAACCTATTTACAAATTATTAAATATTTTAATGATACTGCTTATTTAGCAACTAAAAAATTTTTATTAAAAAAATTTAATCTTGATTTTCAACCAGTCTCTATTCTTGACTCCCTCTTTTTATAGTCTTTTTTTTAAGTTTTTTGTTTTTTACAACCAACATTGAAGCAGCCATCACCTTATTAAAAGATACAACCATTGTAGTTAATAAAAAGAAGAAAACAAATAAACAGATAGATAAGTTTATTTATATAAAAGGCCAAAATAATAACAGTTAGACCCAATACACAGGGCAGACTATGGTACCTTGCATAGCTGTAAGAGCTAAGCATATGGTGATTGACACTGTAGAAGACAATTTTGAAAGATCATTTACAACATCTTTAATCTCCTATAATCTTCATGCATGCTTTAATAAATTTCTTCTTTATTATAATCTACTACTTCTTCTCTATAATCAAATCATTCAAACTTTAATTCAATATATTTATAAATATAATAACAACAAAACAGTATTTTGTATTACATTTTCTGTTAATTTATCTTATAATAAAACCCATATATATCTTTCTAATGATACTCTTTTACCAGACCATATTGTAATTACTTTATAACTTCTTTTTATATTCTATAATCTTTCTTTTAGATCTAATTTCTTTAATACTACTTCTATCCTAACTGATTTATTTTTCAACAACTATTCTTCAACTTCTAATTGTAACTCTTCTTTACTTTTATCAAATCCAACTTTTCACCATCTCAACCTAACTATTGGCACACACAATGTTAGAGGCTTTAATTATCCTATTAAGAGAGAAGCATGCAGATTATTGTCTCAAACATGATATATCTATTGCAAGCATTATAGAAACAAAAATTTCTAACAAATCTAATCTCTTTTTCTGCAATAATAATTTTTTTATTTACTACTGGTCTAACTCCTCTATCTTTATAAAATGCACTGCTATTATAATTTGCAATTATCTCAAACCTCACATTCACAGTGTTTATACTCATCCTAAAAATACTATAACACTTAATATTTTCTTTCAAAATAATATCAAGCTTTACATCATTTCAGTATAATCTGTTATTAATTGATACTTCTATTTGTAACTAAACCCAAAACAAAGTAATTAACTGGATCCAACAAGCTTTTCAACTTCATATTTATTCTATTATACTTGGTGACTTTAATATACTAATATACAGAACAACACTCATAGCTTCTTTTCTAAATATAAACTTATCAACTTTCTTAATAATTCTAATATGTATGATATTGAAGCCTATTTTAACAACAAACACTTTACTTGGTCTAACAATACTAGCAGTAGTTACATTAACTACATTTGGACTGACCAATTTAATATACAATTACTTCTTTTCTACAGTCTTGATAATAGTCAAATTTCTACCTCTAGTGACCATCTAATTCTCTTCTTCACCTGAACATTTCTACATGCTTATAGCAAACTCTTACATAAACATACTGGTATTAATCATTGTATTTTCAACTACAAAGCCATGTTTACAGAGAACTAGAAATTCTTTGCAGATACCTTATCTCAACAACTTCTATTACATAAAACTCTTACTAACAAGAAACTCATGAGAGTATTGAAATCACTTGGCACAAAATCTAATACTCTATTATTTATACTGCTACCTATACTATTTCTAATAAAGTTTCTTGTAAACATGGCTATAATTATAAATACTCATCTCACAGTATCCTATTATATTTATCTTTAAAAAAACTTGGTCACATTATTAAACTTATTAAAAAACTTACTTAACATTTCAATACCTTTTACATTAATCAAAACATTTCCCAAATTAACAAACAGTCACAATATGATCTTAAATTACTTATTTCAACTGACTTAACTTTTATTCAAACTTGTCTCCAGCATGCTCACTCAATCAGGAAACAACTATTTCATACTCACTATCTGAAAAACTCTCTCTTACTTCAACAACAAATCAACTAAACTACTGACAAAAGATGTGTTAATCTTACAACACATCCTACTCAGACTATCAACAGTATTCTTAATCATTACTACCAATCTGTTTATTTTACCAATATAAACTTCCTCAAGAGCTTATTACTAACTTACTAATCATTAAACAACATGTTCAATCTCATTTTCAAGACTGGACTGCATACAGACCTATCAATCAAACTTTTTTTAATAATTTCTGACAACAGCATTATTACTCTTTTTCTTACATTAATTCAACTTGGTATCATTATCTCAATTCTCCTATTACTAATAATGAATTTCTTAAAACTCTCTCTCAACTATTTAATAACAAAGCCTGTGGTCCTACAGGCATTAGTTATGAAATGCTTAAACATATTAGTTCATAATGCACTTCTGCTATTATTGCCCTTTTTAACTATTGCCTTTTTAAAAACAGAATTCCTAAGCAATGGAAGCATAGTCACATTTATTCTATTCCTAAACAAAATACTTTTGTTAGTAACCTCAACCTTACTCAACCTATTAGTCTTGCTGAATATATCCACAAGCTTTATATCAAAATTATTACTAATTGACTTAGCTTTTTATACATAATTTTTAATTTGAAGTAGCAATCTTGTCTGCATGTCATTTATTAACTAATATATGATTATATATAATATACATAGTACATTAACAAAAATACAACTAGTCACATATATAACTTTAGTCATTATCTAATTAAGAGTTCTGCCTACAGGTTACCCACTAGATGCTATACCTGAGACCCACCTGTGAGTCTTCTATTTTTTTTTTTTTTTTTTAAATATTAAGGTGAGTACTTGTGATCCAGGATTTTATTAATAGTACATTCAGCTAATAATTGCATTATAACCATAGAGGGCAATCATAGAAAGAATGTACAACTAGCCACTTGTACAACTTTAGTCATTATCTAATTTAAGTAGTCTACCTGAAGGTTCTACACTAGCTGCCATACCTGAAACCTACTTGTAAGTTCCCTATTTAACTACTCTATTCTTATATCCACCTATCTACCTACACCTACCAAGATGCCCTGGTCGATAACAGTCAAATATGCCATAATTATTAAGTCTTTAAAGCAGTTCACTCATATGGGGAACCTTTGATCATGTACTAAACCTTCTAGAATCTTCTGTATCTCATTCTTACAGCTGACCTAGTATCGCTATGGCTAAGACCAACATTGGTAGTCAGGTCATACCATTTAACCACTATGCTCACCTCAACCCTGGTACTAACTTCACAACATATCTTTACTACTTTGGTATTCAATTCAAGTTCTACCAAGCTCCCAAACCAGATAGTCCAGAAAGGCAAGTCATAACCATATACCTTTGGTTTACATGTTTGCCAGCATGTAACCTTTTTCTCCAGAACCTGGAAATTCTGGTGGCCTGGTTGGTTCCATTTGGCCCCTTCTCAAAGGCCAGTTCATGCCCAGTTTCACAAGTTCTAGCTCCATTTTATAGGTCTAGTCTTTACAGTAGCACTGTTGAAAGTTCGGGTTACCTCTCTACTCAGGTCTTTCAAGTAGGCTTCTGTCCTCCTACCTGGTTTCTATGATTTACATGGCCTAAGGACTTATCTTGGGTTCACACCACCCGGTACTGGTTTGTGTTCCTTCATATAATGTTGCACAAATGCCTATACCTTCTAGTCAGGCTGGTATAACATGGGTTACAGGTATCATATCCCAACCAATCACAGAAGACAGTTAGCCATAACACAGAAAAAATTGCAAATTTTCACCATTATTGGGATTTGAACTCTAGACCTGCCACTTGAAGGTTGACAACCTATCCACTTCACTAGGTCGCCACACCCCTATAAGTCTTCTATTTAAACTTTCTGATTTTCAATACTATTATGTATCTTAGCTCTATATTTTTAACCCATCCTATCTTCTTACTTTCAATTATAATGTTCTTCCCAACAACAGTACCTCAATTCTTATTCATATTCTTAACAATTTTATTGAAGATGCTTCTTGTAATTATAAGAACATTTGGTTACTTTCACAAGATATGAGTAAAGCCTATAATTCTATCAACTTTACTCTCTTTAAACATGCACTTTCTTGTCTCTTACTTACTTTATCTACTATTAATATTCTTTTTGATCTTCTTACTGATCATCACAACCAAGCTATAACTAATCTTGATTTAACTTCATCCTACTTAGTTTACAAAATATAGTTAAAAGATGTAATAAACTTTAGTTTCAATCAAAATTAATGATTAACAGCATACTAAATCATCACAAAGATCCTGTAAAGTTTGACAACATCAAAACAAATCATAATGTTGTTACAAAAGTACAAGAAATTAAAATACATATCTAACAATACTTCAATTAATGAACAGCATATAGACAAATTAATCAACAAATTACAACTCTTTCTGATATAATAAATATCAACATAAAACAAAAACATTCACTCAGAATAGTTCAAGTGGTATTAGCATAATTCTCTTAAGAAGAAATTTCTAACATGCTTGCAAAACTTCCAAATTATAATGCTTGTGGCCTTTTAGGCATAAGTTATGAAATACTTAAATATGCAGTTTATTATTTTTTCAAGAAATAACTGCTCTAATTAACAGATACATTTTAACTAACAGTATACTCAAACAATAGAAAGAAGAAAGAATCTTTCCTATTTCCAAAACACCTATTTTTGATAGAAGTTAAACTAATATCAGACCCATTAGTCTTTTAGAACATATTAAAAAATTATATACCAAACTCTTTATCAACTACTTAAACAATACTTTCATTTCACATCCAATACTATCTCTTTATAACTACATTGCTCTTTCTGGTAACAGTATAACAATACCAATCTATATACTTAACAATATAATTAAATTCTTTTATAAATTTAAAGAACTTTGGCTTATATCTTAGAATATAAGCAAAGCCTATAACTCAGTAAACTCTAACCTCTTCTGCAAGTCTCTAATACAAATTAACATGACATCTAAATTAGTAGAAGTTTTTACTAATCTGCTTAATAACTGTCACAACTAAGGCATAGCTAATATTGAACTTACAGACTCATATTCTGTTATAAAAGAATTGATTAAAGAAAAACAATAAAATCATTATTTTGGCATATTTACTATGACTCTCTTATTCACAGAATTGCATCTCAATTTATAAATTATACTCTTTTAACATAATAAAAAACTAGTTTACAACCTTCTCAACATTAATATCTTAAAGTTTCTACTTTAGTTCTTGCTTATATGGATGACACATTATGGATTGCCCAATCCAAAAATAAATTAGAACCAATTACTCAAATGATAGCATCCTTCTGCCAAATAGTCAACCTTCAGATTAATCCTATCAAGTTAATAATTGCTACAAATATCAAACTTACTTTTATTATCTTTTTAATTCTATTCTCAACTCTATTCCTAATAACCAACCTTTCAAATACCCAAGTTGTTAGTTCATACTTAACAACAAACAAACCTATACAATCAAATTAATTCAAAAAAAGCTTTTCAACTAATTAATACTGCAAACACAAAAAACATTACAAACAAACAAATTATTTGCATTATTAACACAGTTATTATTTTTTTTTAAATATTAACAGTAAGGCCATGCCTTTAACTTTATTAAAATTTAATTGAAGTTTTTACAAAGAAAAGCTTGCTTTTAAATTACATAT
>CAJVQA010011042.1:0-10979 GCA_910591915.1 Cetraspora pellucida
TTTAGATAATACAAAAATAAAGAATTTGATTAGTTAATTTACATAAACCTATTAGTTAATTTTATTTTATAATTTTATATTCTAATTTTACTATTATTAGAATTAAAAAAGTCTACTTTATAATTTTTATTTAATAATTAAAATTTTTTTTTTTTAAAAAAAAGAGGTTTATCCTTTATCTCTTTATTAATTAGTCAATTTATATATATAAGATATATGCTAAAAAACTAAACTAGAGGAGATAGGAGTAAAAGCTACTTTATTTTTGGCCTATTTTTTGCTAGTATAATAGACCTCTAGTCTATAATAAGATAATTAAGAGAAGATTGTCTATGAGTGGTATAATAATAGATTTTTTTATTTAATAAGAAAGATAAAATCAGTTTGGTTTTGGCCAATATCAGAGATTGTAAAAATAACAGATTTGGATAGAATGATTTATGTTGTATTATTCTAAAGAGAAGTTAGAATTCTTTATATATTGTAGAGATAATGTTGTAATAAATAAGAGGAGCATATTTGTATTTGTGTTTATTGTTTTCAAATAGTACCAATGTATTGTTAGTTATTAGACCTAATGGTATTTGTTTGTTAATATAGTTCAAAATAAAAGTTTGAATAAAATTATTTATATTATAGCAAGATATTTTAAGACTATTTGCTGTTTTATATACAGCATATATTATTAATGTTATAAAATGTAAATAATTTTCTAGGCAATCTAGAAGATATATAATAGTTTCCAAAGCACTATAACATCTTGAACAAAAATAGTTTGGATGCTTGGTAGTATTTCTTCAATAGAGAAAAAGATGTGTAGATAGTTCTTTAGATAATAGTTTAATTTTAAAGTTTTTTATTGCTAAAGAGGATGGATCAGTTACTAAAACCAAGAGTTTTTCTTTATAAGATATATATTGTAAAAATAGTGTTTAGTTAATATTATTTTGTAGATTGTGCCAGTTAAAGATTTGTTATTAACAGAACCAAACTAGTCTATTTGAAATTTGGTATACTTGCTTTATTGTAGTTTTTAGAAAGTATGTGCAAGGATTGCTAAGAAGTTTTAAAACAAATTGGTTATGTAAAAATTTTTGTAATATAGAGTCCAATAGAAAAATATTGTTTTGTGTTTCTTAAATTAAAGTTCTTTGTTAAGAGTGATTGTAATTGTATGATTGTATGTTATTGCTTTTAATATTAAGAGAAGATAGGTATGTTGTTACTTGTCAATTGTAGAATAGTTGTGTGGTTAGATAGACTATACAAGGTCAATTAGATCAACAAATGAAGAATTGTTAATATATATTTTTATATTAGCATAAAGATTTGTCAAGATTAGCACAAATGTTAACAAGGTTAATAGAGTATTTAAGTGAGAAGGCCAGAGGTTGGTAAAGCAACCAAAGATAGTATGAAAGTATTAAAGTTGGCATTTTTTTTGTGTTACTATATAAGAATTATTTTCTACTTTTTGTCAACCACTTATTATATAGTGTTATAGTTTTTTTATTAAAATTAGCCTTTGTTAAAGTGTTCCAAAGTGGTATTAGAGGGTTAATAAGAAGCAAAGAGGTTTGACTAAAGTTAACTGTATTTTTTGATTAGAAAGTTGATATGTTATAGTTGATATTAAGACTAGTGCTTTTTTGAAATCATTTAAATTAATATGAATCTACTTTTTGCAATCTATTTAAAGATTATAAATTAGTTTTGTTGCATTAAAGTAACAGTATTTAGATAAATAAATTATTCTTTTAAGTACACATTCTTAACAGACTGTTAGTATATTGTTAGAGCATAGAATGTAATATCGAGTTTTTAAGTTTTTGTTAAAAGAGTTGTAAATTCTTTCAAAGATTATATTCTTAGTAATTATTTAATCCTTTTTGTTAGATATTTAATTGTCCAAAATATATGAATTTAGTTGTAATAATATTAAAAATGAATTTGTAGATGCAGTTATTAGGTCTTGCATTAAATAAAACCAACAAGAATATTGTTCTTAAGATATTTTTTTGATATTATGATAAAAATTATTCCATGTTAGAAGTTCTATATTAGTTGCATTTAAAAATTGCTCAATACTTGTAATATTGTGATTGTTTAGTTTTTTTTAAAAATATAAAGCTTTGGGATGGTTTAGAAGAATTTGATTTATAGATGTATCTAAAAATTTTTTTGGATATGACTAGTCATTATTGTCACATAAGGTTTGCATTTCCAATGCATATAGTATTATTATTATCTAGCATGTTTGTGTATTTATTTGTGTTAATAGAAATGTATCAGAATTGAAGTGTTTATAAGTGCTATATCTTGTAATTATTGTAATTACAATTTCAGAAAAAAGAAATCAAAATTAGAATAATTTAGATTTTTTTAAAGTATTGAGACTAGTGCTGAAGTTTGTATTTGAACTAAATTTTTTAGCATATAAATATTTGAATTGAATAAAAAGAAGTTAGGAACTCCTTATACTAGTTTTGTTTTATGTTTTACTAATTGAATGCATGTTCTGTTAAGTGAATTTATTTGTAAAGTTGAGAGAAAAAAGAAGTATAAATAATAGATAAGTCATGAAGTAATAATACTGTTTATAATATAAATTGCTTGTTTTTTTGTTTTTTTTTTAAAAAAAAATTAAGGTGAGTACTTGTGACATGGGATTTTATTGATAGTATATTTGGCTAATAATTGCATTATAACTACAGAAGGCAACTATGAAGAGAGTGTACAACTAGCCACTTGTACAAGTTTAGTCATTGTTTAATTTAAGTAGTCTGCCCAAAGGTTCTACACTAGCTGCTATACCTGGAACCTACTTGTAGGTTCTCTATTTAACTATTCTGTTTCTGTATCCACCCACCTACCTTTGTCTACCAATGACCCTGGCTGATACCAGTGAAAATATGCCATGGTTACTAAGTCTTTAAAGCAGTTCACTCATATAAAGAACCTTTGACCTTGTATTAAATCTTCTAAAATCTTCTGTATCCTATTCTTACAGCTAACCTGGTATTACTATGGCCGAGACTAACACTAGCAGTCAAGATGTATCATTAAACTGTTATGTCCTTGTAGAGTTTACCCCAACTCTGGTACTGACTTTACAACATATTCTTACTAGTTTGATATTCAATTTAAGTTCCACCAAGCTGCTATTCCAGATAGCCTAGAAAGGTAGAGTGAGATCATATCTCTGGTTTACATATTTGACAGCATGTACTATTTTTCTTTGAAACCTATAAATTCCAGTAGCCTAGTTGGTTCATCTGGTTTCTCCTCAAAGACTAGCACATTTGCCTAGTTTCACAAGTTCTAGCTCTATTTCATGAGTCTAGTCTTTACAGTAGCATCATCGAAAGTTCAAGTTACCTCTCTACTCAGGTCTTTCAAGTGGGCTTCTGTCTTCCTACCTAGTTTCTGTGATTTACATAACCTAAGAACTTATCTTGGGTTTACATTGCCTGGTACCAGTTTGTATTCTCTTATACAATGTTGTATGAGTGCCTAGACCTTTTAGTCATGCTGATATGATACGGGTTACAGGTATCTTATTCCAACCAATCACAGAAGACAGTTAGTTATACTACAGAAAGAATTACAAATTTTTGCTATCACTGGGATTTGAACTCTAGACCTGCCACTTGGAGGTTGATAACTTATTCATTTTACTAGGTTGACATACTTCTACTTGTTTTTTGTTATATTAACAAATTGCAGTTTTTTTAAATTAATTTTGGTTTTATCTATTATTTCTTTTTGTATTAGTATTGGTTTTTTTTTGGTTGAGAACCATGCTCCTAAATATTTAAATAATGTTTCACTGTTTATTACAACTAATTGTTCATTATCAAAAGATATAGAGTTATCTGGATTTAAAAAGTTTGCAATTAAACTAGATTTTGAGAGGTTAACTCTTATATTAGCTAATTTGTAGAAAGATAAAGTAGTATATAAAATGTTTATAAGAGATATTTTGTTTGGTACAATTCATAATAAGTTATTCATATATGCTATTACAAAAGTATATATTTTTTTTGTATTTGAAGGAGGAATTCTATTAAGAAATCTTTGATAACTTTATATATTCTTGATATTAGTAGGTCATAGTATATCTTTCAAAAAAGAAGAGAAATTGTCTCTTCTTAGTCAATATTATCTTTTACTAAATAAAATGCAATTAAGCTTAATGTAGTAATTACTTTGTTGGTTCAATGTGAAAACAAATATAACAGCAGATTTATAGCCTTGTCCGGAATACAGCTTCTTTTGAGAGCCTTGTATAAAATAGATATATGAATACTTAATACAGTTACACCTCTCTAAGTGCATGCTGTCAAGACCATAGTAAAAAAAATCAAAATTTTGTACTTAAAGAAGGTTTGCACTTATGAAGAATAAAATATATAAGGTTCTTATAAGTTGGGGCCAACCTATAACTTGCATTTAAAGAGGTTTTACATAGTATTTGCACTTAGGAGGTATGCACTTAGAGGGTGTGACTATAATTAAAATTAGTTTACTTAATATAATTTTTTATAAAATTAAATATAAAAAAAATTTACTATTAGATTTATATATCTTTTTTTATTAGAAAAATACTATAAACATCTAAATTATCTTTATCTAAGATATTATAATAGTTTTGAAACTATTATACATCTTTTAATATGCTTTTAGAACCTTCTGAATCTTAAAACTTTAATAAAATACACAGTATATGAAACTTTAGACAAGTTAAAAATAGTTTATTATAATATAAACAATTTTATTTAAGCCTTTGTTTATAACTATATCAACAAGCAAATACTACTAGGACTAATAACTAATAATACTAATATTATTTAAAAATAATAACCACAAGTATAAACATGTTCTTTTTATTTGTTACAATATTATTTCTGCAATATATAAAAAATTTTGACTTATTTTTAGAACAATTCAACATAAACTTACTTTTCCAATTCCATCATCATTACAATTACTAATATTAATTAAAATTATATGAATTTTATATTCTTTATAAAATAAAAAGATATAACATTATATTATATATGAAGAATCTTTTCTTTATCATCTTAACAAAAACTAAAGATCTACTGACCATTTTAGCAAAAAATAGGTCAAGAGTAAAGTAACTCTTATAGCTATCTTTTCTAATATAATTTTTTCTTTATGTATCTTATATATATATACAATTAACTAATTAATAAAAAAGATAGAAAATAAATCTTTCTAAAAAAAAAAAAAATTTTAGTATAAAATTTGAAGTTTTAAAGATTTGAAATTGAGATTTAAAATAAGATTTAAAACATGAAATAAGATTTGAAACATGAATAAGACCTGAAATTTGGGATAGGGTTTGGGATTTGACTAGAGTTTGGGACTATGACAGGTTATTCGGTTTGCACAGTTTGTTCGGTTTGTAATTTGGGTTTGAGTTTTAAAATTTGTAGCACGTATAGTAGAACAGTTATTAGTACAGTTGTATAGGTGAGCATATATTTAAAATTATTATATAATTATAATTATATTTAAAATATATAAAAATTTGTTATTTAAAAAGTTTATAAATAGTTAGAGTCTGGGGTTAGAATTTATAATCTTGTAATAATCCATATATACCTACCTATACTAAATAAGATCGTGATTTAGTGTTGTATCATACAGAATATTGATGTTTTTATTTGTTTTACAAATTATTATACCAAAACGTACAACCCTTCAAGAGAGTATTTCAACTTTTTTTACATATTTAACATTATATACCTTATTAGATTTATTGACTATGCTAAACTATAAATTTCGTATACGTGAATATAATATAACATGCTATCCTTAACTAACATCGTGTTACTAATTATCTCAAAATAAGCGTAAATAAATATAAAACATCTATAAGTATTAAAGACTTAATAGTGAAAGGAGCAAGAAAAAAAATGTGATCAACGTATTAACATTGACATGTAAGATTACCAATCCAATTTCTTATCACCACATGAAACATCTGCACAACCGGAAGAACTCGTTGTTCCTAACATCTGAATATTTGTTGCGGATCTGTCCATTATTCTTTCTTTTTGTTTTTTACCATTTTTAGTGACTTTCCATTTACTAGTTCCAAGTAATCGATCAAGTTCGTAAGTGGATGGAAGATGTAACCAAATATGATCATCTTCTATCTTTATGTCAAAGGTCATTAATCTCAAATTTACGTCTCCTGATAAACATTCACCTGTTTCCAAGGCAAAGTTCTTTTTATGCATCGGACAGCTCACTTTGATAGTCCCGTTTTCATCACCTACTATCCCTTGAGACAATACGAATGCTCTTTTATGTGGACACATGTTTTGTGTTGCAAACCATTGAGTCTTTTTATGTGTATTATATATTGCAATTTGTACGTCCCCATATTTAACGACCTGCCCTGCATTTTCTGGAAAATGATCTAATCTGGCAATTTTAATCCAAGATTTTTCACCCGGATTTAAATTAATTTCATCTTTAATAGGCTCTTCTGAGAATTCTTTGGGCCAGTCGGCAGGACGTCGTTGTCCTCGTTCTGTAATATATTCAATACCCTCTGTAGTCTCCGACGAATTGGCAAATTGTTGGAACATAGCGCGTCTATTGGGATTTTTAACCACCTCAGCCCATTCACATTGATAAGTATAAATTAAACGAGCCATGTCCTCTTCTAATTCTTTACAAATTCCGAGATAGTCATCAATAATAACCTTGCGAAGATACTAATCATATGTATGAAATAAAGAAATTAAAAAATACTCGTCAATAAACATTAATATTCATATATCTAAATACTGTACCTCAATTCCTCCATCCTGTATTTTCAATTAAGAAAAAGTGAATAAAAACAGTGTTTAAATTTTAGGAATTATCAAAGGTGAATTTATTTAAAAGTACACTACCATCTTTTCGAGCCATCTTGCAGTTCTTGTCAAATGATCTGCAGTATGAATATAATACATCAAGAACCGGTCAAGATACTTGATAGCATTTTCTTCTGAAGCATTCTTCGCCAATATAACACCATGTTTAGGTTGAGCACCACCGTTTCCGCAAACATAGACATTAAAACCAGAATCTGTCGCAATTAAACCAAAATCTTTTCCTTGTGCTTCCGCACATTCTCTGATACAACCGGATACGGCACCTTTAATCTTATGAGGGGCTCTAATTCCCTTGTATCGATCTTCAAGTTGAATAGCGAATCCCACAGAATCGCCGATGCCGTATCTACACCAAGTGGATCCAACACATGATTTCACCGTTCTAAGGGCTTTACCATAAGCGTGACCCGATTCAAATCCACCATTAACTAGATCTTCCCATATTTGGGGAAGATCATGTTTTTCTGCACCGAATAAATCAACTCTCTGTCCCCCTGTGATTTTAGTATATAATCCAAAACGTTTAGCAACTTGCCCAAGAGTAATAAGTTTTTCGGGTGTGATTTCACCACCCGGAACGCGCGGAACCACTGAATATGATCCGCCTCGTTGAATGTTGGCGAGGTAACGATCATTTGTGTCTAGAATCCCCCAATGATCTAGAACAGGCTCGTTCCATAAACTGGCAATAATAGATGCTACCATCGGTTTGCACACTTCACAACCGGTTGATGACTCTTTATTGCCAATTTTTTCAATTGTTTCTTCAAAATTCTTGAGCTTCTTGATTTTAATAATTTGAAAGAGTTCAGAACGAGTAAAGTTAAAGTGCGGACAAATATGCTGTGTTACAACATGACCCAAAGATTTCATTTCCGCATTGAAGATTTCCGTCACAAGTGGCATACATCCTCCACAACCTGTACCAGCTTTTGTACATGATTTGACTTGACCGACAGAACGACAGTCTCCGTCTTTAATAGATTCACGTATCTGTCCTTTCGTGACATTGTTACATGAACTATAATTTTTTTTTAAAAAAAAAATGAAGATCTAATACAATACGAAAACCTTAAATTCCAATATATAACTCAATAAACTTACCAAATTTGTGCCTCATCAGGAAGATCATCCGCACCCGGTGCTTGTCCGGACTTTACACCAAGAATAAGTTCGCCAGGAGGCATAGTTAATGGTTTTTTAGACTTGAGCAAGGCATGAAGTTTTGTATAATCTTCTGTATCACCAACCATTATACCACCAAGAAGATGTTTACCGTCTTTGGAAAATAAATATTTTTTATAAACCGAACCGAAGGGATCATTGTACACCAATGGCATTGCCACATCATCTTTAGCGAAATAGTCGCCAAAACTAGCAACATGAACACCGAGAAGTTTAAGTTTACTTGACAAATCACCACCAAGAAAGCGTTTATCAGAATCTTTCTTAGCAAGGTTTGCTGCGACAACATCAGCCATGTCGTAACCGGGTGCAACAAGACCATAAATCATACCGGCATGCAAAGCGACCTCACCAATAGCATAAACATGAGGATCACTAGTTTGTAGTCGTTCGTCCACAAACACGCCACCTCGCGCATGTGTTGAGATTCCGGATGCTTTCGCGAGCTCATCACGTGGACGAATACCTGCAGCAACAATTACCATATCCAAATCTATTACCTTATCCTCAAACCGAATACCATTAACTTTTCCTTCTTCATCAACAGTAATTTCCTTTGGAGGAACACCAAGAACGCATTTAATATCAAGTTTTTCTATTTCTTTTTGAAGCATTCTTCCACCTTCGGCGTCCAATTGCCTGGCCATTAAGACCGGTGCCATTTCGACGATTGTCACATCCAGATTTAAATCCTTCAGAGCCTTGGCAGCTTCTAAACCAAGCAAGCCACCTCCTATGACAGCTCCACGTTTCGAATTGGCAGCATACGCGATTATAGTATTCAAATCATCTATAGTTCGATAGACAAACACTCCGCTTTTATTCCAACCAGGGATCGGAGGAACAAATGGATAGGAACCTGTAGCAAGTATACATTCGTCGTATGAAACTGAGAGACCGTTCTCAGATGTAACGATCTTGGCAGCAGTATCTATATGCTTAGCCTTGTCAGAAATGTGAACAATCACATTATTCTCCGAGTACCAACTTAGGGGTTGCATGAGCATTCTTTCCTCCGAGCGATGAGAAAAGAATTGTGTCAAGCCAACCCTATTATAAGCAACTAAAAAACAAAAAAAAAAACATACGATTAGAAATTTCAGTTCTTGTATCTAGACGTTTAGTCACTAATGATGCATGCCTAAAGGTTCTTCACAAAAAACTTCGATCCTGAATTTGTGTGTGACGTCATATTTCACAAGTTTCTCAATAAAGTATAATCCGACCATCCCAAGTCCGCAAACAACGATGGTCTTCCTATCATCAGCTGGAACAATAACCTCGGCAGCTTCGTTAGGCGGCATTTTAATTTCAGGATGAACGAAGACAAAGGGTAAAATTTAATTTTCACGAATGAGAATATGCAGATCAATTACTATGTTCACATTTATCGAGAAAAAAATCTGTCAGGCGATTATTAGCCCTATGATACGATTACCACAGGATATGATTTGTACGATATAAATATATTGGTATAAGTTAAACAAGCCTTAAAACTGAAACTTAAATTATCAGCTTATCTGTCCATTCTCAAAAAAGATAACAGTTATATATATACTGAACGGTAAGGAACGGGATTACATAAATACCCATTTTTTCCATATTAACTTTTTGACAGCAAATATATAATAAAATAAATTTCTAATTTCGTTCCTATCAACAAAGATAAGCATGCAATAACTTATCTAGGGGAACACAAACTAAATAACGATATAGACCATATTTAGTAAAGGTTGTACGATTCGTGTGCCGATAAATAGATTTATCGGAATCCATGCATAATATTCACGTAAAAAAAAGAAGAAAAAAAATCATATCGAAGATGATGCTTCAATTTAGGAAATTCCCGCTGATTATATATCGAACTACGTTATTGCAATGACAAAATGGGGATGGATCTTCTGATAAGATAGTGCTTGATATGATAAGGATTGTAATCAATTTTGATAAGATAACAAATTCACGTGACTTTTCCTGATAATTATTTCATCGTATATTTCATAGCGATAATACTCTATAATATTGTTATGCATATTGGTTTCAATCGGTAATTAAAATCGTAAACCAGTTAAAATTTTTTATTTCTGGCATATGGGGTCTTTGCCTTGAAAATCAAGTTGAGACATAGTAAATTATATGTTTCATAACTTGATTTTCAAGGCAAAAACCCAATATTATCACATTAAAGATGCTTATTAGCCAGAATTCATGAGCTTTTAAACCGGTTCTTTGGATAATCATGCAAGTTCTGTTTAACCAATATTTTTGTACAATTACATATAGTTTCGTCGTTGCATCTCTCTACAAAGTTATACGTATAACCGTAACCATCTTGTAATAGGTATATTAAGATTTTGTTGTTTATACTGATAAAAAATAAAGATTTGGTTTAATCTAATCAGATCAAATGGTATGCATTAAACATCATTTATAATATGATTAACTAATAAATAGTCATCTATTTATACCAATGTGTTAATTGGTCTTTTTAGATAGTGTATATATAGTGTAATGTAGCTTTATTAAATAATATACTATTTTTGATTCTATAAATAACTATATTAAAACGGTGATTTTAAAATGCATCTATGGTGTTCAATGTATTCCTTCAAAATGAGCACCCTTTTTGGCACGTAATGCGTGCCACAATTATTTTAAAACAGGCCAAAGTTGTCATAGTGTAGGCCAGGGTGCTTATTTCGGAGGAATACAGTATATATTTTATTTATTATATAGTATATTGTAATATTATTACAATAATAAATATCATAAAAATAATAAAAATATGCTTCACCTTAACACAATAATAATAATAATAATAATAATAATAATAATAATAATAATAATAATAATAATAATAATAATAATAATAATAAT
>CAJVQA010011043.1:0-10978 GCA_910591915.1 Cetraspora pellucida
GTTAAAATTTTATTATAAAAATTAATTTTTAAAAAAAAGATGCAAGCAAATTTGCATGCAATACAATTTAAGGAATAAGTAATGTTAATATAGAAGTTGCTCAACAAGATGAAAGACCAAATTTCCAATTTAACTAAAACTTTGGATTTTTTTTTATATCACTTAGAACAACATATGACATTGGTATAAAAGTATATATATACTTTGCTTCACAGAGCAATAAGATCTTGAATTCCTTTAGTGTTGGTTTATTTTTTATATGAACTGTGTAAATGCTTCTGCTAGAAAATCAGATTATTATTTTATCAATTGAGACATTTGAATTTGGTATGTAAAGATGTTTCAAAATATCTCTAATATAGGAAAGCAGCAATTTTAATTTTTTAAAATAATTATTATTTTCTTAGACAGAAGAAAATATATGCAAAAATTTTTTAATTTGCTTAAACTGAAGCAATAGTATTTGTTTTGAAATATTATAGACAGGAAGCTTAGGATTTTTATTCCAATATTGATTAAAGACAGTAGACTTAAAAAGTTTTTAATAAATAACAAAAGCAATCTAAATAATTAGCTTTTAACATGTTATATTCTGCTATTATTTATCAATAGCATCAGCATTCTTGGTTAATGTATACAAATTTGTGTTAACAATAATTGTGTCTAATATATTTGTTGTAAAAAAAATAATATATATATCTATTAGCTTAATGGTACTAATATTAATATATGACAGCAACCAAACAGATGCCTGGCATAGTGGTTTTAGATAAGCGAATAGCTCAAAGTTTAGTAGAGGTAATGGCAGCTCTAGTTGTAGTGTTTCTGCTAATTTTTTTTATTTTTCTTTTGGACACTTTTAGTATTTGTTTTATTATTACTTTTATTTTTACTTTCTGAGCTTGAATTGTTTAACAAATACTAGTAAAAAGTTAGAAGTAGTTCATATTTATTTTCATTGTTAGCATTCAATTCTTCAACAAAAGGAGTTGAACTTAAAGTTAATATATTTGTCTCAACTACAGAGAATGACCCAAAGGATGTTCTAGAAGTTTATCTAGAGAACAATCTATTTATAAAGAATGTAGTAATAGTTTTTTTATTTTTATTTTTTTTATTTTTTTTTTAAAATTATACTAATTGCATTTAATTTAAAACAAAATCATTGTTATTTAAGTTTGTAGATAATTGTTTGTTTATTCATTATTTAAAAGGTTGTTTTGTGCAAAGAATTCAGTTTAATTTTTACATATTGACTTAAAAGTTAGTTGATTATCAAGTTATTCAAATATATATTTTGGAGTTTACTTGCATAATAATAGTACTAGAAATAGAAGATACTATAAACTACAATATGATTAACATATTATATACTTTAATTTTAGCTTATAAATAGGAGATTAAAGCTTAATAAAATCTTATACAATTATCTAAAAATAGAGTTAAAAAAATTTTAGCATACAAATTTGTATACTATACAGTTTAAGAGATAATAAAATACCTTTGACATTTATATTAAATTATCTTTATTAACAACAAATTAATTATTTTTTAATAGATATTATATCAAAATATTTAGTTAATTTTAATAATTCTTTTGTTAAAAATTTTTATAACAAATTAAAAGCAAATATTAATCAAAATTATATTGCAAATCATATAATAGAACAATCTTATATATTAAATATATATAATAATTAATTATTTAATACTTTTTATAATAAAAAAGTTTATTAATATAAATAAAAACAAATAGATTATTTAATCAAAAAAAGTAATCTATTTTTATTAGATTATTTTTAACAAAATTTTTAAAATCTTAAAAAAAGTAAAATAATTAAAAATAAAAATACTATTAAATATTTTATAATAATATTAAATTAAATACTTAAAATTAAATATTTATTACCAGTTTATTATATATCTTATTTTTATCTTATTAAATAAATAATAAATATGATAAATATAGGGAATTAATATTTCCATACCCTTTTTTGATATTGCCACACCCTTGCTAATAAAAATCAATATAAATTATTAGGGTTTTGGTTAGTTTAGAGTTTGCAGAGGTGTGGCAATATCAAAAAAAAGGGTAGAAATATCAATTTCTTAAATATAATATTTTAATTAAATTTAATACTAAAAAAGTATATTATTGTGAAAATTTTTATTATAATAATTGTTATAATTTAGTAT
Source organism: Cetraspora pellucida (assembly GCA_910591915.1). Taxonomy (NCBI): domain Eukaryota; kingdom Fungi; phylum Glomeromycota; class Glomeromycetes; order Diversisporales; family Gigasporaceae; genus Cetraspora; species Cetraspora pellucida. The sequence continues at coordinate 2,197 of CAJVQA010011043.1, forward strand.
ATTATTATTGTTTAACCAAAAAATTAATAATAGTCAACTCTCTCTGCTGATTCTTAATTTCTAAACAAAGCCAAACAAACATAAAGAAAAAATGCAAAAACAGCTCAACAAACTCTATTTTAGACTCTAAAAAAAAGACTCAGCATACAAAATATAATTACTTTACTTTAACAACAATATAAGTAAAGTCTTGTTAAACAGAAGCTTTTGCTAATTTTATAGCTTTTTAGAAAATTTTTTGAGAAAAATTAGAAAATGGCACTAGATTCTAAAAAAACAAGATTAGAACATATGACTAGTAGGGTTCAAGGCACAGAGGCATGGGCATGCCCTTTGAGGCATGCCAAAAGGTCGATGGGCATGTCTTAGTTATGTGATATAAAGATTAAATATGATTGGCTAAAGATTACAAATACTATTCTACAAATAATTATTTTTATAATTATATATATTTTTTTATTAATCATATATAGCACAGAATTCATTAAAGATATAGCCATCTAGGTCAGCATTAGTGATGCCATAGAATCTCAAGACATTGGGATAAGCTATACTGTACCTATGTAATAACTTTAAATGCTTTATTTTAAGTCACATGTGTGATTGTACTATAACATTTTTGTGCACAGTAACTTAATTTTTATATATCATAACTCATAATATATATGCTATACTTTACATATTCCAATTACATCTAATCCTATAATTTGGTTGTATCATGTCCCAACAAATTATAAAATTCATAATTTATCTTTAATATCAGAATTTGGCTTTATGTAGATCTGTAATTTCAATTCTATTTCAATATCATTCTGCAGAAACTTAAGCTGCAAATGTGAGCCAATTCTTTATAGGTTTTATGGTAAAAAGCTTAAAAATTTCATTTCATTAATCATATTTAATTAATAAATCTTGGATTTACATTTTGACTTTACCAATATGCTACTTAATAATATAGAACACTTCAAAATACTGAATTCAATTTTGTGGCTTTGTAAAATCAGTGTAAAAAACCTTTGACCTTTATAAAGAAGTAACTAATTAGAGTCTGTGCATATTCTATTTCAAATGTCTAATTTTCTAAATATGGGTTAGGGCTAATGCCACTGATATAGGCTAGGTGCTAGGAAAAGGGATGAAATTGACAAAAAAAAAGATCTTTGGAAAATCGAATTTTATGTTATAAATCTTATAATAAATCATAAGACAATGTAAACTTTAAAAAGCTATACTGCAAAATTTTATTAATATAACTACTTTTGTGTCTTAATAGAAAAATGATTCTAATCTTATTTTAAATTGATTTATGTAAAAAAATTGCTTTTGAAAAAATTATTATTTTCGTCTCTTTTTTCAGCACCTAGCCCATATATGCTACACTTTCAATTAGCCTCGGTATTCTGCAATATCTATTTTAACTTTATAAATAAATATAATTGAAACCCATTCGTTTAAAAAAAAAAAAGTGATCTCTGAATCAATTTCCTTTTGAAAAATTAGGATACTTTCCCTTCATAGTCTCCAATATATGGTATAATAACCTTAAACATAATATTGTTCATTGTAGCTAAATGCTTTGTGTTGCTTCTTAACACCAAAAATTAAAATAAAAAGTAAAAATAAAACTTATTTGTGAATCCAAAATGCTTAAAGATAAATATTGCCTTTATACCTCTTTCAATAATTTGATTTATTCATTAAAATTAAACAATTATAATAATCAGTTTAATGAACAATATTTAACTAGAATAAGGATGATTAGGGCGCATTAATACATTTAGTAATAAAGCTAGAGATGGGATAAAATATGCATGATTCAAAATCATGCACATGAATGTGCATTTTATGCATTTTTTGAATTATGTGCATTAATGTATGAATGATAAAAAAAAAAAAAAATTTCAATAAGGTAAAATGCATATGATTTGGAAACATGTGCATGATTCAGAATCATGAAACCCATCTTTATATAAAGCCTATAGGATAATAATGAGTTTGAATAAAAATATTAATAAATTCAATAACAAAAAAAAATAAATAAATAAATAAATAAAAAAAAAAATTTTTGACATGTCTCTTTTTCACCAGTAAATTAAACCAAAACATGCAACCTTTTCTAGGCTTTACCTATACGCTTCCCAACCAATGCTGTCGATGGACTGGCTTTTGGTGCTCTGTGAATAAAAAAATGAGTAACAGATATATTGCCAAATGTAAATATTGTGAGGATAAACTTGAAGGAAAGCCTGACAAGCTTCATCAGCATATCCTTAAATGCAATAGCTGGCAAGTTAGTGATAGAACTAGCTATCTTAAAGAAGCTAGTGAAAAGGCAATCCCCATTTGCAAAAGAGCTAAATATAACCAAGAAATCAATATGAATAAAGATGAAAATAAAGAAGATCAAGAAGAGTCATTAGTAACATTTCCCAAGCAAAAAAGTATCCTAAATTGGTATGTCAGACCTATGTCCCATATTCAATCTGAAAAACTTCATACAAAGCTTTTGTATACTCTTATTTATAGCAATATCCTATTTAACTTTGCTAAAAATTCTTATTTTCGAAATTTTCTTTAAGACTTATCTTCTACTTACCAACCTTCTTCTGAAAACATGTTATGTGGACATATCTTAACAGAAACTTTTTTTAGCTGCCTCCAAAAAAAGCTATCTACTATGTTTACATTTACTAATGCTACAATTTGTCTGGATGGCTAGACAGATATATCCGGAAATTCTATCTATGGGTTCATGGTTCTTAAGAAACTTCAGGAACATCTTGTTGACATTATTAATTTATCTGCAGATTATCACAGAGCAGCTTTTATTAAAGAAAAAACTAAAGATACTCTTACTAGAAGTGGATTTTAAATGAAGTTTGCTATTGCCTGCATTATCAATAATCCTCCTGTAATAGAGTTGATAAGAAATCTTCTAAAGGTAATAATAAATATCTTAATTCAAAAAATAAAATAAAATAAAATAAGTGATAAAATGAAATAAAAAAATAAAAATAAAATAAAATAAAAAAATAAAAAAATAAAAAAATAAAATAAAATAAAATAAAATAAAATAAAATAAGGGTATAATTAGTTAAGTGCTTATTGTTGAATTTCAACACATGCACAAAATTTTTTTTAGTAATGATAAAGATAGGCATGCAAAATTTGAACATTTTTGGACATTATATATAGTTAACAAGTCAATACAATTAGTAATGTTAAACTGTTAAACAATTTATTTTTATATAATAAAATTAAAATTGGTTTAACGTCTCTAAATACAGTTTTTTTCACATTAGATAAAAGAATACGGCTGTAATTTTGCTAATAATATACCTTCTACAATTTTTTTTTTTTGCATCATTTATTTGTCTCAGCTTTTTCATACTTAGAAGAGTGAATGCAATGCCATAGCTTGTTATAATTATAATGAATTATGGCAAGTTACAACATTGCGTTCACTTCTCTACTCATACTATACTATTGTACTATAAAAAATATAAATGCCAAATTAACAATAATTTATAATCATTATTATAAAAAGAGTATCCAAATATCATACCTATAAGATGCTGTTTGCATGCATTCAATCTAATCATGAAGAATATTGTAGAGTTTACCAGTATCGTTCCTATCTGCAACAGGAATCAAAAGCTCATGAATTTTTTTACTTCCTCACATATATGGCTTTGAACTTAACAAAATTGGCAGAAAAAACATGGCATTCTCTATTTTTTAAGTATCTTTTGCGAAACTAGGTGGTATTCTATCTCTAAGGTTTGCTTGGGCATATCTACTTTTAAAAGGGATTTCTAGTATTGTCTTAGATTAAATGAAACTGAAAAAACAAAGTACCCAAAAATCAGAGATGAGATAAAAGCTATTATTAATAACAGATATTATTTTGCCAGTAATAACATGCTAATTAAAGTAATTAAGCCCATTGTTGATGCAATTGGAAGACTTGAGTCAAGAGAAGCAACTCTAGTCAATATTTTTAAAAAATTAATCTACATTTACTTAAAAATATCTAGACTTGATATCCTTATTATTAGTTTCAAAGCATATGTATCACTGTCATTAGTAAAAGAGCAAGAGAGTTTTCTAATGATATTTACTTTATTGCTTTGTTTCTCTCTTCAGCTCATAAGAATATGGCTATTTCTAGATACATAAATGAAGATTGTATTATATATGAGTGTTTGGAATTGCCAGAGACAGAAACTTTAATAAAAAAGATGCTATTCTTTTTTACAAGAAACTAATTGGCTATAACAATAATGATCACCCCTTCAAATCCTTACTCATAAATCCACAAAAATCCCCTCATGCATTTTGGATAGGATTTACTGGCAATTCTTCTCACCTTTATTGGTTCGCCTTAAAAGTTCTTGCAATTGTCCCCCATAGTGCCACATGTGAATGACTCTTTTCTTCTTTAGGTTTTACAAAAACCAAGTCAAGAAATAGACTTTCTCCTGATACACTTTCTAGGCTCAGATATATTAAAAGTGAACTTCAAAAGGCCATCCTAACTAAAAAAAAAAATATTAACCAAATAAAACCTCCAGTGTATGAACCCTTTGAAGAAAATGTTAGCATATTGTTTGAAGAGGGTAAAGACAAAATAGAACAAGAAAAAATAGAAGGATTAGATGAAATTGATGAGAATATTGATTTAGTTGATCTCGAGTATAAAGAAACATCTATAATGGAAGAATTCGTCGATTTTGATGCATTTGAAAGAGACTGAAAGGCTTTTTTACTTGATAATAATCATTTCATGCTGCAAAGTTTAGATGGTAAAGAAGGCTGGTCAATTGAGGATATTATTTCTTCTTAGACAAAAGGGTATATAATAAAAACTTGTATACTTATCGAATTATAAATTAATCTATTAATCTAAAATTTATAGTATAATATTAAAGCTATAGAATTTGAATGAGTGACATATATTTAAAGAAGAATTATAATAAACTTATTGAAAGCTAACTTGATAATTTTTTTTTGTTTATGCTAAGGCCTTTTAGTTATGGTGGCTACTGCCTTTATTGTGAATTCAATTATAATTACATAACTTGTACAAGGTTACCCCTATACTACATTAGCAGATAGCAGCACAAGCTTCCATACACCTAATTAGATGCTGTCTAACCTAATCTTGACCTTCCTGTTTGTATGTCTGTCAGGCCATTATACATTTCAGAATACATTACCTGACTATAAAGCTCCAGAGGGCCTCTTTGCTAACTAACTACCTACATTTAATCTTTGCTAACAGGGTTTGCCCTTGCAGAGTTCACTCAGACCTCAGCACTGACTTCACAGCATATCCCTAGTACTTTAGTATACCTTTGTTTCTGATCTCAACTCCCAATTCAGATAGCCCGATAGGACTGTGACCTATTCCTGGTATCCCAGAGTCTGCCCCCCAAGGTTCTTTTCTTCTGGTTCAAGTTTTTCAGCAGCCTGGTTGGTGGTACCCCTCACTGAGGTTCTTGCCCATCCGATTTTTTTCACATTGGTATCCATTTCCTAGGTCTAGCCTTTATAGAGTATTGTCAAAGATCTGTGTTACTTCTCTACTTGGGTCTTCCCAAGTGGGCTTCAGTTATCCTAGTTCATGGATTTACATGGCCACAGATGCCCCATGACCTGCCAATTATCTGGTGTGACTGTGTTACAGGTACTGATCCCAACTGATTGATAGATAGCCATTGCCATATTACCGGTTTCAAGGACTTATCTTGTGTTTGCACCACCTAATGCTGGTTTGCATTTCTTCATATAACTCTAGCATTGCACAGATGCCTGTATACACTGATATAACATAAGTAGTTTTTCAAATTTTTACTGTCAGTGGATTTTGAACTCCCAACCTACTACTTGAGGGGTTGACAACTTATCTACTTCACTAAGTCACCACACCCTTGCTAACTTGATAATGTTAAATTATAAATTTTAAGTAAAAGCCTTGTGGTTTTTCGAATCAAGAGTCCTTAAAATATTTATTAAAAAAAAAAATTTTTACTTAAAAGTTATTTCTTCATATGTATTGAATATTGCAAAAAGTCGCTCCTAATAAAATATAATAATAACTAAAAAATAAAGCTAAAGTTGCAACATAGTACCTGTAGTAAAAACATGCACATTTGTAAGAGTAATAGTTTTTGATTACTTGAGTCAGTTGATATAAGAAAATCTTGATATAAGAGGCTTTGAATGGACTTGTAATTTTCAAGACACAGTGTACCAGGTCATGTAACATATCTGACACATATTATTGACTAGTATTATTGGATATAATCAGAAGTGTAGATAGTCACCTAACACAAAAGGCAAACAAGGTTGTCAGAAAGTTACAAATAGTAATTTTTTAAACAAAAGACATGCCATAAGGCACAGAGACATGTCTTGACTCAGGGCATGCCCTTAAAGACATGCCAAATTTTTTACCCATGCCTCGAACTCTAGTTAAAATACATAGACCTAATTTAGGTTCAATTCCACAAATTAGCTGATATGATGTGTGGCTAGTTGTATACTTACCTTGTACAAATTATATAATCATAATTAAAATACAATAAAAGCAATGCTGCCAATAACTATAGCCTTAGCATAAGCAAAAAAAATAAAAAAATATTATAGCAATGTAAACAATATGCAAGAGGTTATTACAAAACAAAAGAAAAAAAAAATAAGTGCTAATAAATAAGAAGAATATGGCATTGATGATAGATAGAATAGTTAAGAAAAGAATACAAAAAAAACTCTTTTCACTAATCACCAAAACACAAAACTTGTAAAAACAAAAATTGAGACTAGCAAAAAAAACTACTGTCAAAACTGTGTTCAAAGACTTAACAAAAAAGAAAAAGCTTTAGAAATAGATTTAACAAATAGAGCAATAAAAGAAAGCAAGACAAAAAGCAAGTAAAGAAAGACAAATTTGCCAAACAAGTCTCAAAAAATAAAAATTTTTGGGAAAATAGCTTAGACCTGAAATCACAGATTTGTTTAGAACATGTAAGCATATGAAAAGACAAACAAACAGGCATATACAAATATAGACAAAATAAACAGGTAGATATTACAAAATGCATGTGATTGTAAACAAAAATAGCACAGAACATAGCTATAAATGATACAAACAAAGGCAGAAAAGTCAATGATGCTAAAATTAGTAAGTAAAAGAACAAAGACAGAACTAAAGCTCATAGGTAGCAAAGAATTAGAGCAAAAACTAGCAAATAGAGACAACCATTTTAATATAAGAGATATAGTAGCATCAGCACTATAAAAAATAGATTTAATAGAAACAGTAATGCTAAGAAAAATATATAAAGCAATAATTAAAGTAAATATAAAAGACTCAACAAGTGTAAAAAAATAAGCAAAAGAGATAAATTGCATAAGCCAACATCTACTAGCAGTGCAAAGTATAAGAAGCAAAAAAGTTTAAACAATACTAAAAGAGGAAATCAATATACCAGAAATGTATATAAAGAAAATGAGACAAGAGACAGAAGCAATAGACATAATAATGAATGAAAAAGAGTTATAACAAAATATAAGTTTGGAAAAGAAAAAAAAACAAAAAAAAAGGAAAAGCAAAGAAGGCACAGATACAAAAAAACAAGCATGATAATTGAAGAGACAAAAACAAACAAATATATAGAAGAAAAAATAAGAATACTAAAGACAGAGTTAATGCAAGAAGACTATAAAAACATTATTATGGCAATTAAAAATCAAGAAAAAAGTAAGAGAAATAAAAAAGAGAGAACTCATAAAACTAAATGATGGGAAAACAAAAATAATACCATAGAAGAACTATTAGAACAAAGCATATGGTCATCCTTGAACAGAAATTGCAGCAATGAAAGAACATATGTAGCAAAAATACTAGCATACAATGTATCAGATAGTTCACAAGAAAAAAGAACAAAATTCATTAAAAGATTACTAGTATCCAACAAACATGTTAAAGAGGTCAAAGAAATATTCAAAAGAGGTAATGCTTGGATCATTGTCACATTTGACTGCAAATATGACAAAGAAAAAGCAATTAGCAAAATCCAAAGAAACACAATGATTGGTTTATAATGATTCCAGACATAGATAAACCAAAAGAAGAGAAAATTAAGAAAAGCAAGAAGTTAAAGCAAAAAAATGAGCTGATAAAGAAAAAGAAAAATAAAGAAGAAATGAAGAGAACAGAAGACAATTTGTTCAATCAAAAAAAAGAAAATACAAGCAAAAAGAATAAAAAAAATACAGTAGCATTAATGATATAGAACCTGCCAAAGAAAATGACAGAATATGAAATCAAGTACCTAGTAAAGAAGATAGATAAAGTAGTAGGATGCAAAATCTGAAAAAGCATATTCAGAACAATAGCAGTAATAAAAGTAAAAAAAGAAGAAGGACAAGTATTTCTATGAGTAATTCTTTTAAAAAATGAAAAGTTAGCAAGAATAACAATAGGTGAAGAAGAAGAAAAAAAGAAAGAAAAAAGAAACCAATTCACAGCAAGATTGATAGGAATACTAAAAAAAATCTCTAAACTAATTCTACTATAAAAACTCAAAATCAAAAAGGCAATGGCAATATACATTCTACTAAACAGATGAGAAAAACTAAGAAATTATGCAGTAATGTTATTCAAAAGCCAGAAAGATATAAATATACACAGGTTGAACGAATGAATAAAGGGTGAATAATAGGTAAATAACAGAAAAAAAAACTGCCATTATTCTACCTTATATCTGCCAAATAA
>CAJVQA010011044.1:0-10977 GCA_910591915.1 Cetraspora pellucida
ATACCGATAAGTGATTAATAAAAGTCAAAAGACCAAAGAGGTCACCTTAATACCAAAAAAAAAAAAATAAATAAATAACAAGTCTATACTGACTCTAATTTAAGAAATCCAATACCTTAGTTTTACAATAAACTCAAAATTAATAACTATAATACTGCCAAAAGCCAAAATATTAAAAATTATAAGAGAATGCAAACTTGCACTCAACAAATCATCAATGCATATAAAAAAAGTAGTCACAATTATAGGAAAACTTTTAGCAACTATATTAGCAAATTTATAGAAGCAAAATATTTTGAAAGATTTTACATAACATAATAATTTCAAAATATTGCAAAATAAATTTTAAATTTTTTGCTAAATGCAAAATATTTTTAAATATTTTGAAATATATTTAGAAATTATTATATTATACAAAATCTTTCAAAATATTTCACATTTATAAAATTTTATTAATCTTTATGATTTATATTGCAGCAATATAGGTTTTTTTTTTTTGATCTTCAAATTTTTTATTTATTATTATTTTTTTTGATTTTTTTTTAATTTTTAAATTTTTTTTATTATTTGTTTTGATCTTTAAAGATCTTTGAATTTTTATTACTATTTTTTTTCTTTTTTATACTTTTAAAATTTTTTTTTTTACTAATGCTTTTTGAACCTGAAACTAATGTCAAGATAAGTACTAGTTTACTTTTTTTTGTTTTTTTGTTTTCCTATATTACTAATTCTTCTTTTTTTTTAGATTTTATGCTTTGCTGGAAAAAGTTAATAGAAGCCTGGATCAGAATCTTAAACCTAGAACTGGTAAAAAAATAAGTACCAGTTTACTTTTTTTTTGTTTTTTTTTGTTTTTTTTGTCTTTACTAATAGTATTCTTGTTTTTTTTAGGTCTTATGCTTTATCAAAAAAGGTTAATAGAGGCTAAAATTGGAACCTTGAATTTGAAACTAATATAAAGATAAGTATTAGTTCACTTTTTTTTTGTTTTTTCAGTTTGTTTATCTGTTATTAATACTACTTCTTGTTTTCTTTAAATCTTGTGCTTTGCCAAAAAGGGTTAATAGGGGCTAAGATCAAGATCTTAAACCTAGAACTAATACAAAGATAAGTATCAGTTTACTTTTTTTTATTTTTTAGTTTGTTTATCTGTTACTAATACTACTCCTTGTTTTCTTTAGATCTTGTGCTTTATTAGAAAGGATTAATAGAGGCTAGAATCAGAATCTTAAACCTAAAACTGATACAAAAATAAGTACCAGTTCACTTTTTTTTGTTTTTTTTTCAGTTTGTTTGTCTGTTACTAATATTACTTTTTGTTTTTTTTAGGTTTATGCTTTACTAAAAAGAATTAATAAAGGCTAGAACTGAAATTTTGTATCTAAAACTGGTACAAAGATAAGTATCAGTTCACTTTTTTTTTGTTTTTTTTTTGTTTGTTTGTCTTTTACTAATACTAATTCTTGTTTTCTTTAGATCTTATGCTTTGTTAAGAAGGTCAAAATTGAGATTTTAAACCTAAAACTGATATAAAGATAAGTACTAGTTTACTTTTTTTTATTTTTTTTATTTTGTATATTTGTTACTAATACTACTTTTTGTTTTCTTTAGATATTGTGCTTCACTAAAAAGGGTTAATAGAGGCCAGGATCAGGATCTTAAACCTAGAACTGGTACAAAAATAAGTATCAGTTTACTTTTTTTTTTGTTTTTTTCAATTTGTTTTTACTAATACTAATTCTTGTTTTTTTTTAGATCTTGTGCTTTATTAAAAAGGGTTAATAAAGACTAAAATCAGGATCTTGAATCCAAAACTAGTACAAAAATAAGTATTAGTTTGTTTGTCTTTTACTAATACTAATTCTTATTTTCTTTAAATCTCATGTTTTGCTAAAAAGGGTTAATAAAGGCCAAGATCAGAATCTTAAACTTGGAACTAGTATAAAGATAAGTACTAGTTTACTTTTTTTTTTTGTTTGTTTAGTTTGTTTATCTTTTACTAATACTAGTTATTGTTTTCTTTAAGCTTTGTGCTTCATCAGAAAAAGTTAATAAAGACTAAAATTAGAATCTTGAACCTAAAACTAGTATAAAGATAAATACCAGTTCACTTTTTTTTTGTTTTTTTCAGTTTGTTTGTCTGTTACTAATACTACTTCTTGTTTTCTTTAGGTTTTGTGCTTTGTCAAAAAAGTTAATAGAAGCTAGAATCAGAATCTTGAATCTGGAACTAATACAAAGATAAGTACTAGTTCACTTTTTTTTTGTTTATTCAGTTTTTTTATCTTTTACTAATACTAATTCTTGTTTTCTTTAGGCCTTATATTTTACTAAGAAGAGTTAATAAAGGCTGAGATCAGGATTTTAAACTTTGAACTAGTATAAAATAAGTACCAGATTATCTTTTTTTGTTTTTTGTATTTTTTTGTATTGTTATTAATTCTTGTTTCTTTTTTTATAAGTTGTATATTTTACTAGAAAAGTTTAATAAGGACTGAGATATATAATATAATTTTTTATTATATAATTATTATGTAATTATTATTTAATAAAAATTAAATAAAAAATTATATTAAATAAATAATTAAAAAGTTAATAAATTAATAAATAATTTTAAAATTTTTTTAATTATTTTATAATAGTAAAATTTTCTAATTATTTTGCAATATTGTAAAATTTTTTTGATTATTTTACAGTATTGTAAAATTTTTCTAATTATTTTACATTATTGTAAAATTTTTCTAATTAATTTACTTTGTATTATTGCAAAAATTTTCTAATTATTTTGCAATATTGTGAAATTTTTTTAATTATTTTATAATATTGCAAAAATTTTCTAATTATATTGCAATATTATGAAAATTTTCTAATTATTTTACAACATTGTGAAATTTTTTTGATTATTTCACAATATTGCAAAATTTTTTTATTTTGAAAAAATTTTGCATCAATTGTAATTATTTCAAAAGATTTTTAGTATGCAAAATCATTCACAATATTTTACTTATATTTTTTGCTAATGTAGGTTAGATGTTTAAATCTCATTAATAGTGAAAATTTGAATAATTACTTATATAATATTTATATTATAATAACTGTTACTAATAATTAGATTAAAATATCTGTAATAGCAGTTATATTAGCATGATTGGCAGATTATAACAGTGTTAGCAAATGATCTAAATCATAACATTTTTTTAATATGACCTTAGTCATATAATCATATGACTTGTTATAGATCATATACATAGATCATATTAAATAATAGTAAAAAAAATTTTTGTTATAAATTTTTCTATATTAAAAAGTCATAAGTCATATCAATATTCATTATGACCAAATGACTTATGACAGGTCATAGAGGTCATATAGGTCATTTAAGGTCATCTGCCAATACTAAATTATAAGACATTCATATAATAGTTATATAATATTGTCCTTTGGAACAAGGTCTGTAATTATTTGAAAGAATGCAAACTGGCAATCAACCAGTGCAAACACTAGATAAGTCTTTGTAATTGTATAAATTTGTTGAAATTAGGTAACAAAAAGTTTATTTAAAAAAACCTAAATAGAGAAGTAGCTGAATTTTTAATAGCTCTACTATAAAGGCTAACTTAGAGAAATAGATATCAAAGTCATAATACCTAGTTATAGTAACCAGATAAGTAAGAACCTTCAAGTTGGGAATCTTAGAGATATCACTAACTAAACTGCTAAAATGAACTGAAAAAAAAAGATATCAGGCCAACTTGATATACCAATGGACTGATTATAGTTCTATACAGACTATCTAAATTGAGAGTTTGGTAAAAAAGCAAGTGAAAAACCAGGATATACTAAAATACTAGAATTATGCTATGAAGTAGATGTTAAGGTCTAAGTGAGCTCTATAAAAGTATAACAGTTTAATAATTAAGCTTTGATTGCAAATGTTGGTTCTGCTATAGCAATATTTAGATTAATTATAAAAATAAATACAAAAGGTTCTAAAAGGTTTATCTTAAAGATAAAATAATTCTAAAGTTGAGATAATAATCTGGACATTAGGTATAACCTAGTGAAGTTAATGAGTTTGCAAGTTCAAAGGGTTTAAAGTGAAGTATTCAAGCAGAAGTGTTAGGTATAACAATTGGTAGAGAACCTTTAGGCAAACACTTTAAATAAGTAATATAGAAAAGTTACAAATATAACCAATTGTACATTCTTCTTGTAGTAGTTCACTAAACCACATTTACTATTATTAAATTAAGTCAAAAGACCTAAAAGGTCATCTTAATACCAAAAAAAAAATTACAATAATAAAAAAAAACATTAATTAAAACCTAATTTTAAAAAAAATACAAAACAGACTAATATAACTTAAATATAAACTTAAAACAGTAGTTTTTAAATATAATATTAAAAATATATTTTATAACAAGTATAAAAAATACAATGCAAAAAAACTAACAAATAAGAAAATAAAAAAAAAACACACTCAAAAAATATAAACAAAAAGATAATGAAAAAACAAAAAAAAATAAAATAAAAAAAAAACTATTAGAACTTGTTATGAAAAGAAGAAAACTCTTTTATTATAGACTTTAAGTAATCAAATAAATAACCTATTTTGTTTAAAGTAGTGTAACAGGTTGTACTTAAGCATCAATAAGGTGACCAGATAATACTAAACTTAGATATTAGATGTTTTTATATAATTACAAAAGTAATTTCAAGAATTTTAATAAAATATTAACATGATTGCTTAAGAAAAAAAATTTATATAAAGATAGTTAAAATAATATATTTATAAATGTTTGTTATTTGTATTTAAAACATTTAAAACTTATATTAAAATATTTAGATTTATGCTATTATAAAAACTGTAACCTTTTTATATACAAAATAAAATTGTAATCATTCACTTTACTATACAACAACAAGCAAATAGTTCAAAATAGTAACAGTATATAAATTAATAAACACATAATAATAATTTTGTCTATAAGAATTACTTTAAAAAAAAATACCATACTTTATAAGTTAAAAGGTGTAAAAAGTAATAATATCTAGGTTGAAATATAAAAACTTGAAATTGATCAAAAAGGAAAAAAGATACCCTTTATATATCTTTTTACTTTGTAAAAGTTATGTGAATTCAAGCAACGTTAGAAGATACTATGCTTAAAATACTTTACTAAACTGAAAAACCCTTTTACTAGATCTTACACTTATTCAAAGATAAAAAACTATTATAATTTGTTATTTAAAAGACACTATCTTAACACGCTTATTAATAATTATATAATTTCTAAGTTTAGCATTATCTAGTCACTAATTTATATAGTAATAAAATACTGAATGTTGTAAAATTAATTGCACCATAATATTGACCGAATGGATTGTCATCCCGCTATCTCATATTGGTGACACTTTTTTTCCGCGATGAGAGTACTAAATATAATCATAATTAGATCAACTAGAACACACATTACGTATACATTTTAGAACGTTTTAATTACCTATATAAAACAATTTAAACACATCGTTAAAAAAAACTATTAATAAAAATAAATATTGGCCAAATGTAAATTTCATCAATATCGGCACTGGGAAAAGAAAGAAATAATTTACATCATAAACAAGTCAAAATTCGTAAAGTGTGCTCACACACAGACATCAGGTGCTCTGTACTTCTACAGCAGCGTCCTTCGGAGAATTAACAAATTGACAATAAATATCACTCGTTCCACTCATAACAACTCAAAAATTTATAAAATTATGGTGACCAGCTTTTAATCCTAAATCGTTCTATCTAGAGAGTAAACTTTTTATTACTATACTCAACCCTCCTAAAGACGAAAGATACAATCATGTATATGTTTAACTTTGAACTGATCAGCGATAAATAAATAATAGGCACGAAAAAATTGTATAAATTTCTTATGAATGATAGTCAACAATGATTATTTTGACACCTCATGAATTGCCTCAGCTAAATATTTGACATTGCTTGAAGAAATACCAGCAATTGAAATACGACCATCTTTAGTTAAGTACACATGGTAATCGTGAGTGAGACGTTCGACCTTTATAGAGTTGAAAACATGAAAACGTTATTACATTGGAAGTTATTAAGGGAAGCGATTGATATTCACCTGTTCAGGTTTTAAGCCAGTATAACAAAACATTCCAATTTGATCAGTGATATGATTCCAAGGAAGTTTAGATTCAAAATCTTCGACCAAGTGATGCTTAAGTTTCTTTCGCATTAACTTTATGCGATCAGCCATCATTTTCACTTCACTGAGCCTACGAAATAATCAAACACATTGTGTTAATTATAAAATATGTCAAGCATTTAGGGTAGCAACAAATATTATGTAATATCATGGGAAAAAATTGTGAGAATCTTATGTTCGCATTAAAAATATATGTAAGGTAAAAACACGTATGCATAGTAATGAAATTGTGCAAAATTTGTCACTATCCTTATTCACTCCTATAATCTTTCGTGTTCGAAGTTTCATAAACAGCATTGATATACTTGCCATTCTTTATATAATTCTGGATCGCTAAGTACATAACTTGCAATTCGTGCACCATTTACTGGAGGGTTAGAATACATGGGTCGAATCACCAATCTAAGTTGTGAATCCACTGCAGCCTTTTCTTTTGGGTTCTCAGTGATCAATGAAAATGCACCAGCTCGTTCACCATACAGTCCCATGTTTTTAGCAAATGATTGTGATAAAGCAATTCGATGCCCATCAGATACAAACTTGCGGACAGCGTACGCATCACGATCTATATCACCAGACGCGAATCCTTGATAGGCCATATCAAAAAATGGGAAGTGTCCACGTTCCTAACAAAAACGAAGTCTTAACAAAAATTTTAATCACAAATTATTTAAGAAGGCATACCTTTATGAGCTTGGAAATTTGATCCCACTGTTGTGACGTAGGATCAACACCAGTAGGATTATGCGCGCAAGCATGCAAAAGAAAAATTGAGTTCTTGGGTGCATTCTAAATTAAAGAAATTTCACACAAAATTAATATATTATATAGTTTTATTACCTAAAGAGCTCAAGAAATAAAAGCCTATGATACCCGGATATCTTCCATAAAACCTTCGAAATCTAAGCCATTGGTAGTTTTATCAAAATATCTATATTGGGCAATTTCAAATCCCGAATCTTTAAAAACGGCACCGTGATTACCCCATGTCGGAGTTGGAAAATATATCTTTTTTTGATAAGGATAGAATCGATTTAAGAATACGCCACCGATCC
Source organism: Cetraspora pellucida (assembly GCA_910591915.1). Taxonomy (NCBI): domain Eukaryota; kingdom Fungi; phylum Glomeromycota; class Glomeromycetes; order Diversisporales; family Gigasporaceae; genus Cetraspora; species Cetraspora pellucida. The sequence goes on from CAJVQA010011044.1 coordinate 7,280, forward strand.
GGAGAGCTCCAGTACCCGAAATAGATTGAGTAACCGCTATCTAAAGGGCGTAAAGGCAGAAGACCATGATTCATGAAGGTACATAATAAAAATCGACAAATATTTGTAGATGGATGTTCGTTCTTACCAACCCTTCTTGCAATGGCTCGGAATCTTTACCGTATGCTAAAAGTGCTGCTTCTTGGGTGAAAGCGGGAAGACCGGTAATAGGTAAGTATTCTTTATCAAGTTTATTTTGAATAATCTTTTGTTCCGCCTATAATTCAAAATATCAAGAAAGGCTAATTTTGAATCCTATAATAGTTTATATATGCCAATTCTTAAATCACATACTTTTCTAACGGCATTCAAAACATACGGTTTTCCATTATCATCCCTGTATGCACCAACGCCTAAATTCATTTTTTTTGGATGAGTGTCCTTTTTGTAGGCATCGGTAATACCGAGGATGGCATCCGGTTGACCTTTAAAATTGGAATTAATCCACATATTAAGCGAATCACCATTATTCTTTCACTCGACAATAGAGGTTTTTTAAAATTAATAGATACGATAAATACCTTGGGGAATGTGTGCCCAACTAGTAATAAAAGCACGAAGTGGATGAGTGGAAAACACCGTTAAATTTTTGTTATTACGAATCGATCGCACGCAGTATGAAAAACGAGAAGATAGCATTTTGCGTCAAAAAATTTTTAGAAAAACGATCTAAGAAAAAAAATTGTATATCGATATTTATTTATTTGTAAACAGATTAAACTTAAATCAAATTGTTATATTTGGTTAATCAGATTAAGTTAATGATTGTTTGGTCACGAGAAAATATCTACGTCATACGTCACCTTTTTAGTGCCTTTTTAGGTAATAATGAAATGAAATTCAACCACATGAACATTTGAATTTAAATGGGAACCAAGAATTGGAATTCATTTGAGTATGTTTAAATTTTAAAATGAATTATGATTACTAAGGTTATCAAGAGTACACAAGCATTATTCGTAGTAATTTTTTATTTTTTTTTGGTATTAAATTATACGTAGTAATAAGAATATCCTTATAGGATCTTAAATAAGTTTATAAAAATTACTATATAGAAAAGTCAATAGAAAAGAGAAATTATTTATAGTAAAATTTTTTTAATTTTTAAATTAAAATAACTCAACAATTATCTAATCAAATTCGTTAAAAATTTTTTATTTTAATCTTAAAATTATATAGAATTAAAATAAAAAAATTATTAAATTTAATAAAATAATTGTTGAAATATTTAAGCTTAAAGTCAAGAAAATTTTTATTTAGAAAAAATTTGTTTCTTTTCTATTAACTTATTCTTATATGTTGTCTTTAATATATAAATTCTATACTGTATGTTTTATGTTTTAAATATATAGGTTAGAGATGAAATTTATAATTTTTTATAAAGTTTTTTTAATAATAAAATTTTGCAGTATAGTTTTTTAATAATTGTATTTTTTTATAATTAATTATTATTTTTTTTTTTGGTATTAAGATGACCTCTTTGGTCTTTTGACTTTTATTAATTACTTATCAGTATTGTGGTTCAATAAACCACTACAGGAGAGCATACAATTGGCTACATATGTAATTTTTCTATATTACCTATTTAAGGAGTCTGCTCAAAGGTTTCTTATCAATTGTTGTATCTAATACTTCTGCTTGAATGTTTTACTTTAAACTCTTTGAACCTGTAACCTGTGTTAATATTACTGATCATCTCAGATGCCCAGATCATCATCCTCAATCTAAGGACTAATTTATCTTCAAGATAAACCTCCCAGAGCCTTCTGTACCTATTTTTACAGTTGATCTAAGTATTGCTATAGCAGAACCAACACTTGTAATCAGGATTAACTATTAAACTGCTATGTTCTTGTAGAGTTTACTTAGACCCTAGCATCTACTTTACAGCATAACTCTAGTACTTTAGTATACCCCTGCCTTTTGTTCAGCCTTTTTACTAAACTTTCAATCCAGATAACTCATGTAAGACTACAACCAGTCCATTGATATATCAGGTCAGCCTGATATCCTTTTCATTCAGTTCATTCTGATGACCTGATTAGTAGTATCCTCAAGACTTCCAACTTAGAGGTTCTTGCCTGTCTGGCTACTATGACCAGGTATTATGATCTTGGTATTTGTTTCCTCAAGCTAGCCTTTACAATAAGGCTATCGAAGATCCAGCTACCTCTCTACTTGGGTCTTCCTAAATGAACTTCTTGTTACCTAATTTCAATAGATTTACATGATTATAAGGACTTATCTAATGTTTGTACTATCTAATATATTGGTTTGCATTTCTCTGTATAACACTATACTTACACAGATGCCCTATAACTTGCCAGTCATGCTGATGCAACTGTCATTACAGATATTCTAACTCAATCATTAGTAACAGTTGTCATAATATGAATATTACATAAGTGATTATTCAAATTTTTGCTATCAATGGGATTTGAACACTCAACCTACCACTTGGAGGGTTGAAAATCTGACTATTTCACTAGGTTGTTACACCCTTATTCTTAAATAATCTTAAATTAATATGCATATTTCAATTATTATTAAAATAATTCTAATGTATTTAAATCTATTCAAATTATTTTAAACAGTTTTAATGTAATCAAAATTTGATTTTTATTTATTTTACTTTTACATATTTTAATTATTTTGAAGTATTTTTAATATTCTTTGTTAATATTCAATATTTTAATTGCTTTTTTGCAATTTTTAAATATAATTTTTATGTATTTGAATATTTTTGCATTTCATTAAATATATTTAGTGTACTCAAAATTTTTAATTTTTAATTATTTTGAATTGTTTTGCTTTTATTTAAATATTAATATATAATTTTAATGATTTTACTATTTTTAGTGTTTTCAAAATATTGTAAAATAATTTAATTTGCTTGTAAACAAATATCTATATTTAGTATATTTTTTTGATTATATGCATTCTTGTATCATTTATTGTTTTTAAATACAGCTTTAATTTTTAATATATGTTTTTATACAATTAATTATTTAATACAAATATTTTAATTAATAATAAAAAAATTATAATATAATAAATAATTATAGCTAATTTATTGTTTTTAATAGTATATGATTAAATTAATAAGTAGCAAACAATGCAGAAGTTTTCAAATATAGAAAAATATCAAATATTTTTTAAAACTTAAATGTATTTTTTAATATTTTGCATTATTTCAAATTGTTTTAAATTATTATAATATTAAAATATTTAAAATTTTTCAAATGAATGCAAATATTTTTAAATTTTATTAAGATAATTTAGAAATTTTAAATATTATTTTATCAAATTTGAATACATTTTTTACATACTAGATAAACTTTAATATATAGCTTTTGAATGTATACAAAAGTTTGATTTTATTTAAAAATTTTCACAAATATGTAAATAGCTTAAAAAATTCTTAATTTTTTGATTTATTTTACCTTATTCTTTATTTTTAATTATTTCATAATTACAATTTTTTAAATTTTTTTACAATATTTCAAATCTTTTCAACACTTAGAAATATTCTTACATATGAATATAATAATAATAAGGATAATTTAAGATAAATATACTATGTTATTTTTTTTTTTTTTAAATATTAATGGTGAGGCCATGCCTCTATCTTTATTGAATATTCAATTGAGATTTTACAT
>CAJVQA010011045.1:0-10976 GCA_910591915.1 Cetraspora pellucida
ATACTGATATACTAACAAGATTGCTTTATAAGTTAATAATAAACACAAGATTAGAAGCAAAATAGAAAGAAATAAAAGAGATTACAGAAAATGACTATAGAATAGTAATAACAGAGATATAGATTAAGCATATAGTAGCAAAAAAAAGCAAGACAAAGATTAAAAAATAAAACAGTCAAGAACAGTATACTTGTATAACTAAAAAAAATCAGAAGACTGAAAAAATTATGCACAGAAATTACAAAACTGACTAGAAAGTAAAAAGGTATTAAAATACATTTACAAAAAAAAACAAGATAAAGAAAAAAAAGCCAATAAGATAAACAATATATAGAATATAATAAAAAAAGCAATTATCATAGTAACAAGTAAATATATATTCAAGAAAAAAATGTATAACATAATAACAAATAGAAGGAAAAGTTGGAAAGAACAGCAATAAAAAAAAAACATTATTAAGCTTTAAAAACTAATTAAATAGGTGAAAGCAAAAAAAATCTAAGCAGTAACAGAAGAAGAAAGAAGTAAAGTGAATAAACAATTAAAAACACTAGGTAAAAAAATTGGTACAAAATTATCAAGACTGCAAAGACAATAGTTAAATGCATAAATAGAAGATATAAAAGGTTAGAAAAAGCTATTATCAAAAAAGAAAAAGAAAGATTGAAAATAAATACAAAAAAACAAATAAAAAAGAATATAGATAAAAGATATGAAATAATCAGAACAGACTAGAGAAGGATAATAGCTAGTCTTTTGAATAAGTCTTATAAGAAAATAGTACTTGACAGATTTATCAAACAAGTAGAAGAAAAAACAAATTTGTTAACAAGTTCCAAAAGAGATTAAAGTAGAAGTAGCAGAGCATTACAAAAAGCAATTTAGGAAAAAAAATACAAAATTAAAAAAGATGTCAAAAGAGTAAAAAGAAATATATAAACTGCAAAAAAGCATCAAAGAAAAATGATACACAGAAATCAAAAAAGAAGTTAAAGAAAAAGAATAAAAAAAAGTATTAAGAGAACTAAAGACAAGAACAGCTTTAGCCATATCAGATATAAGTTATATTTTGATAAAGTGTTTAAAAAAGAAAACATAAGAAGTATTTAGAGACTTTGCAGACCTATGTCTAAAAGTAGAAAAAATACTAATCAAATAAAAAATAGTGCAAGTTTATCTAATACCAAAAAATATTGAGTGAAGATATAACTTAAACAACATTTGACTAATAGCACTAATAAAAACTTTTAGAAAAGTTATAACAAAAGTAATAATAAAAAAGTTTGCCAAAGTGTTTATAAAAAAAGAAATACTGAAAAGACCAAATTATACAAGCCTTTTAGGCAACTTAATAGAATAACTAGTACATATTCTTAATATAATAATGAAAAAAGTAAAAAAGAAAAGTAAAAAAATATGAATACTTCTGCAAGATATGAAAAAAACATTTGACTTAATTCTATTTAAGAGTTTGGAATTAGTGCTGTAAAGAGTCAAAGTATCTAAAAGAACAATAAAATATATTTTAAACTTGTTTAATAAAAGACAATTAAAATTTATTATAGCTTATAGCTTAATAGAAGAAACAATAGCAGAAAATAATATAAATTAAGGCAAAGTAATATCTCTATTAATATGGTAGCTTTTCTATAATCTACTATTAGAAAGAATACAAAAAGATGAAGGCTTAGATTATATAATAAAGCAGCAAATTAGAAAAGATATGCAATGCAGCAACACTACAAGATATCATCAAGTAGCAACTGCATATGCAGATAATACAACATGGATTGCAAATAGTAAAGAACAGCTAATAGAGATATTAAAAATAGCAGAAGAATTCTTTAAGATGAATGATATAAAAATAAATAGATCCAAATTAAAGCTGTTAATAATAAACACAAAAGTGAAAAAAGAAGAAAGAGAAGTGATTTTTAGAAAAAACAAGATAACAGAAGAAATGAAAAACAAGATAGTCTGCTTATTAGAAATATGGCTAATAACAGAATAAGTAAAGTACTAGTAAAGAAAAAAGATAAAGAAATAGTTAGCCAAATAATAAGAGATCTTAGATACAAAAAAATAATAATAAGCCAGATGCATATATAATCAATATGATAATAATACTAAAATTAAGTTATATGCTACAATTAACAAAAATGTCAGAAAGAATTATAAGTAAAATATACTAATCAATAATAAGATTGGCAAAGCAAAAGAGCAACCTGCAAAGAACATTAAAAAATTGCATAATAGAATACAAAGAACTTGGAAGTTGCAGAACATTATAACAAGAATTAGTAATAAAACAAATTAGTAGCCTATTAGCAAAACTAAATAGACAAAACAGTTTTGAACAGTTAATACAATTAAGGATAATACAAGGTTGCCAAAGAGTGGGTCTTACAGAAGATATATAGAAAATATAAAAAATATTAGAAAATATAAAAAATTGAAAAAATAACTTAGCTTGTCTAATATTACTAAAAGCAAAAAAGCTTAATATAAATATAAAAACAGAAGGTAATTTATAAACTATACTGGAATATAGAACTAAAGTAAAAAAACTTATAGATACATAATTATAGAAAAGAAATGAAATAAAGCAGACTTAATATATTTAAATCAGCTGTTTAATACAAAAGAAGAAAGACTAATTACATGACAACAACTAAAAAGTTATCAAGACTTATTGAGTAAAGGAAAAAAAGCAAAATAGTTCAAAGCAATAAAATTAGAAGTACATAGTAGACCAGAAAAAAAGAGGTTAAAAGATATTTTAGAACAAATAAGTGAAATATTCAAGCAATGCAAATGAGATAAAAGGATATTTCAGAAGATAAAAGAAGAAAAAAATGAATAATATATAGTATACAGAATCATTGACAAGTAAAAAAAATAGTTAAAAAAAAAAAAAAATACTAGTAGAATATTGGCAAATACAGAGTAAAGAAAGTAAACTAGCTTTCAAAATTAACAGATATAAAAGTTGTACAAAGAATGAAGAATATTTAGAAAATAGCTACTAACAGTAGATAAGAATAAATAACAAAATAAGTATAATTCCAGATGCATTGATAAGAAAAGGCAGCAACAAGATCAAGACAGCAAAGAACTAAATAATAAAAACAACAAAGATAAATAAACTAAGAATTGGAGAACAGAAACTCAAAAGACTAAAAACAATAGAAAAACTAGAAGTAGAAATAATTATACAACAAAATTTAAAAGAGAACAAGAAATGATAGAAGTTTTAAGAAAAAATATAACAAAAAACAAAAACAAGTATATAATATACACAGATGAAACAGTAAACTTAAAAACTAAAGAAGATACAAGAAGTAATAATAGTATAGGTATAAAATAAATACAAATTAATGAAACACATGAATGATCAGAAAAGAAGTTAGCACTAGAACTAAAAGGTTGGCAAACATCAACAATAGCAAAGTTAGTAGCAATATAGACAGCAATCTTAATAGTACTAAAAGAAAAGCAAATAGAAATATATACAAATAGCAATACTGTAATAAGCAATACTGTAATAAGAAATATTAGTAAAGGTTTAGAACAAGTAAACATTCTCAAGAAGAAAAACACAATATAAATAATAAAAATAAGAGATCTTATTATAACAAAAAACATTCAGATAGAGTTTTTTAAGGTTAAAAACTACAGTAAAGATAGATGAAATAATAAAGCTGATAGCTTAGCAAAAAAAGTGCAACAAGCAAAAGTACAATACAGTCAAAAAAGTTAGTTGCAAAAAAATAGAGTACTGTCTAAAATAGAAAACAAATATACTGATATACTAACAAGATTGCTTTATAAGTTAATAATAAACACAAGATTAGAAGCAAAATAGAAAGAAATAAAAACAATTAGAGAATTAAAACCAGAAACAGAAGTTATAATTTATGATTAAACATATTTTTGAAAAAGACTAAAGATAACTAAAGAAGCATACTGCACAATGAAAAGAAGTAGTGTCAAAAAAAATGTATTTATAAAGTATATAATAGACATACTTCTAATATTAGAAAAGCTTAACAAAAGAAGACCAGATGTATATACAACAACAGAATGCCAAGTCTGTTAAGATAAAACAAAAGAAACATAGTTATATTTGGCAACATGCAAGAGACAAAGAAATCTTTAGAAAAGAATTCAAAAAGTGACTATTGCAACAACTTGAAAGAGATTAAAAGAAAAGAAAAAAGTTCAGGTCACTCTCTATGTATTATATATAGTGCTTTTTGAAAAAACAGAAGCAGAAAAAGTAAAAATAAGAAAAACACTAATTAAAAGTTTTATTTCAAAAGAAATACAGAACAAATTGATGCAGCTTCTAAGCATAAAATCAAGGTAGCAGTTTATAAATGTAATAGTAAAAACAGTCTGAAATATATTCTATAAACAAGTATAAAAAATTTGATATAAAAAATTAATGAATGTAAGAAAAACAAAGGAATAATAGGTAGAATAAAAAGAAATAAAAAGAAAAGAATAGTATTAAACAAAAAAGAAAAACCAAATTAGCAAAAAATAGAAGAAAGAAAAAAGAAACTAAAAGAAAAAGATAAACAAATTAAAAAAGAAATACAGAAGACAATTTTAGAGCTTGTTATAGAAGAAAAAAAACCCTTTTATTATAGACTTTAAGTAGTTAGATAAGCAGCTTACTTTTGCTTAAAATAATACAGCAGATTGCACTTAGATATTATTAAAGTAGTCAAATAATGCTGAACTTAGTTGTTAAAGATATTTATATAATTGCAAATATAATTTCAAAATCTTAAAGTACTAGTATGATTGCTTAAAAAATTGTTATACTTTTTTTGATGATTATCTGAATAAAACTTTTCAAAAAGTTGAACTATAAAAAATATTATAATTAATATATTAAATTTTATAAAAACTTTTTTAAAATACTATATCTATATAATTAAACATTGAAATAAAGTTAAAAAAGAGATTACAACTTTGTAATAACAGTTTAAAAGCATTCTGAAACTATAAATATAGTTAGTAAAAGTTAAAGTTTTTTATCAAGTAAATAACAAAGTCAAATATATTAGTTCTATACAATTGTAAAACCTACAAAAAACATCTAAAAAGTTAAAAACTTACAAACGTTACAAAGTTGATTCACCTCTTGCTTTTATTTTTTTTTCAAAAAAAATTTTGTAAAAAGTAAATAATTTTTTTTTTTTTTTTTAATATTAAGGTGAGTACTTGCAACCCAGAATTTTATTGATAGTATATTTGGCTAATGATTGTTTTACAACCACAGAGGACAACTATAAAAAGAGTATACAACTAGCTACTCATACAACTTTAGTTATTGTTTAATTTAAGTAGTCTGCCCAAAGGTTCTACACTAGCTGCCATACCTGAAACCCACTTGTAGGTTCCTTATTTAACCACTCTGTTTTCATATCCACTTACCTATCTCTGCCTACCAATGACCCTGGCTGATGTCAGTGAAAATATGCCATAGCCACTAAGTCTTTAAAGCAGTTCTTTAGAACCTTTGACTTTGTACTAAACCTTTCAGAATCTTCTGTATCCCATTCTTACAGCTGACCTGGTATTACTATGACTGAGACTAATACTAGCAGTCAGGATGTATCATTAAACCACTATATCTTTGTAGAGTTCACCCCAACTCTGATACTAATTTCACAACATATCCTTACTACTTTGGTATTCAATTCAAGTTTTACCAAGCTGCCATTTCAGATAGCCCAGAAAGATAGATCAAAACTATACATCTCTGATTTATATGTTTGCTAGCATGTACTCTTTTTCTCTGGAACCTAGAAATTCTGGCAGCCTGATTAGTTTATCTGATCCCTTCTCAAAGATCAGTACATTTGTCTAGTTTTACAAGTTCTAGCTCTATTTCATAAGTCTAGTCTTTACAGTAGCATCATCAAAAGCTTGGGTTATCTCTCTACTTGGGTTTTTCAAGTGGGCTTTCATCTTTCTTCTATTGGTTCCTATAATTTACATAGCCACGAGAGCTTATTGTAGGTTTGCACTATCTGGTACCAGTTTGCATTCCTTCATCTAACCACAGATCTTGTTCCAAAGGACAATGTTAAGTAACTGTTACACAAATGCCATGTGACCTGCCAGTCATGCTGATGTGACATAGATTACAGATGTCTTATTCCAACCAATTGCGAGAGACAGTTAACTGTAACACAGTAAGAATTTTCAAATTTTCTGTTGATATTGGGATTTGAACTCTAGATCTGTCAATTGGGGGTTGACAACCTGACCACTTCACTAGGTCACCACATTTCTAAAAAGTAAATAATTTAGTTTACTTTTTTCTAAAGATTAATATATAAAATTATCAAAACAGTTAGCAGTATTTACTTTCTAAATAAATTTGTTAATAATATAGAATGAAAATAATACAGTAATATAAACATAATTATATACATATCTTGAGCTACTAAAAACTTGTTAATACTGCCTTTGAACTAATTAATACTTTATATTAACTCTCTATAACCAAGTTAAAGTTTTTTTCTACAAAGCTTTTTTGTTAAATAATCTAAGTAAATAGAAAAATAGTAAAGTTATTTTTATTTAGTATAGTTTATAATTTTTAAAAAGCCAAATATAGGCTTATAATTGTAACTATTTAATAGTTATAAATAGAAAGTTTACATACTTTCTTTTTTTTTATTTATCTTTTTTTTTTTTTTTATTTCTTGATTTGTATCTTTTATAATTTATCTTTATACTTTTGTTTTGTTTTTTGTTTTTTTACAAAAAGATATTATCAAATTGATAATATTCTATTGTAAAGTAGTAGTTAAATAAGTAGTTTATTTCTAACAGAAATAATGCAACAAGTTACACTCAGGTATCATTTAGGTGACTAAGTAATACTAAACTTATTTTAGAAAATTCTATATAATTTGTATAATTTCAAAAATTCTAATAAAGTACTAGTATAACTGCTAAAGCTAACTAAAAAATAAAAAATATAACAAATAATTTATGTTGTTTTTATTCTAATTTTTTTAATATTTTTTTAGTAAAAGTTCTTTATCTATTATTTAAAATATATTTATAATTAAGAATAAATAATTTAATTTATAATCAAAAGAGAAACCTAAATAAAAGTTTTATTTAATTTATTATTTATTAGTTATATAAATTAAATTTTGTTGATTAATATTTTACTAGTTTTAGTAATTTTTGTTTTTTGTGCTTATTAGTTTTTAAATATAAATTTCAATTATGTTATTTATAATAATTAACAAAACATTTGTAAAAGTATAATAAAAAAATTTTTTTTATTAAAGTTACTTTTGTATAAAAGATATTTATTTAAAAGTATTAACATCTTTAAAAAAAATTTTTATTTAATGTAATATTATTAATTTAGATTAAATATAATATCAAAAAAATTAGCAATTAATTTTATAATTTTGTAAAATTCAAATAAAAAAAATTTATTAAATTTGATCAATTAATTGCTAAGATATTTTGATTAAAATTTTGTAAATAATATTATTTTGATTTTGCTAAAATTAATATTTATGATAGTTATTACTTTAATTATAAGTTTAATTATATATTACATATAATTTATACAAGAATAAATATCTATTTAAATAATTTATTTACAGGTTCTATACTGGTTGTTATATTTGTAATTTCTAGAAAATTATTTATTTAAACATTTTAATTTTATATTGTATCAGATAAATAGCATCTAGTTTTTATATATCTAATTTAATATTTAATCTTCTTTTTATATATTTGTCAAACTAGTATCTATTTTAGAATATATCATCTAACTGTAAGACTAATAATGTTTTTTTGTTAATTAATTTATTTAATTTACTTTATAGACTATTAACAATATTATATTTTTATAAAATTTATCCAAACTTTAATATATATATATTTTTTGATATTAAGATAACCTTTTTGGTCTTTTAACTTTTATTAATGATTTATTGGTAATATATTCTATAAATCACTACAGGAGAGAGTACAATTGGCTATATATGTAACTTTTTTATATTATCTATTTAAGAAGTCTGCCTAAAGGTTCTTTACCAATTGTTATACCTAACACCTTTGCTTAGAGTTCTATTTTAAATCCTCTAAACCTGTAATCTGTATTAACTTACTAGATTATATCCAGATGCTCAAATCATTGTCTCAATCTTAGAACTATTTATCATTAAGATAAACCCTCTAGAGCCTTCTGTATTCACTTTTACAGCTAACCTAGATAGGTATCACTATAGCAAAACCAACATTTGCAGTTAAAGTTATATTATTTAATTACTGTGTCCTTATAGAGTTCACACAAACCATAGCATCTACTTTATAGCATAACTTTGATACTTTAGTATATTTCTGCCTTTTGTCTAGACTTTTTATTAAACTTTAATCCAGATAGCCCATGTAGGACTACAACCAGTTCATCAGTATATTAGGTTAGTCTAATATCTTTTTTCTTCAATTTGTTTTAGCAACCTAGTTAATAGTACTTCTAAAACTTTCAACTTAAAGGTTCTTGCCTGTTCAGCTACTATAATTAGATATTACAACTTTGGTATCTGTTTTTTTAGACTAGTCTTTACAGTATGACTATTGAAAATTTGGTTATTTTTCTACTTGGGTTTTCTCAAATAGACTTCTTGTTACTCAATTTTAACAAATTTACATGGTTACAAGAACTTATTTAGTGTTTGCACTATCTAATTTGTTAGTTTGCATTTTCTGTATAACAAATTACATAGATGTTACATGACTTGTTAGTCATGCTAATGCAACTGCCATTACAGGTATCCTAATTCAATCATAATTTTTATTAAGATAAGTATAGTTAAATTATAAAAAAATAATGCTGACTATAACTAATATTATATTAATTTAATTATTTAGAGACTTATTTAATAAAAAATACAAGAAAAGTATCATAGTAATATAAAAATTGTATCTATATAACAGTATTAGTTAGATTTCTGATTATTGTTTGTTTATATGAGAATGAATCAATAGAAAAGAAACAAATCATTTTTAGTAAAATTTTTTTAATTTTTAAATTTAAATAACTTAATAACTATTTAATCAAATTTACTAAAAATTTTTTTATTTTAATCTTGAAATTATATAAAATTTAAATAAAAAAAATTTATTAAATTTAATAAAATAGTTGTTAAGATATTTAAGCTTAAAGTCAAAAAAACTTTTACTTAGAAAAAATTTAACACTTTTCTATTAATTTACCTTTATATACTTTAATATTATTTTTTATTCAATATGCAGAGGACCAGGTTAATGATGGCCAGACCCAATGTACAAGACAGGCTATAGTATTCTGTGCAGTTATGCAAGCCGAGCATACAGTGAGCGAATCTACAGAAGAAACTCTACTTTCTTAAACTCCATTTCATCATCCCATATTAAGGAAAAACTCCAAAACTCATTTTATAATACATCATACAATCCAGACTTATGCTATAATGTGTGGTTAGCTGGGTTGAATTTACCTTTACTTCCACATTCCCAAACACTTAGCTCTTTTTTAAAACACATTCATCATTACAATTATACACAATTAAACAATTTCAACTATGCATTTACAATATCAATTAAAATTGATTATAGTGAATGCTATATACACTTAGCACACAAATCTCAACTTTCATCTGAATACTTTTTCCCACAACTATCAGTCTATACCAATTACCCATCCATACTCATTTCTTCTAAATTTTCTCTAATAAATAACAACTTATCAAATCTGAATTTAATCATAAAGAAAAATGATATAAATACTCTTACTTTCAACTAGTAAGAGCTATTTTAGAAGGCTATAATGAAACTAGCATAGCTAAACACCATTATGACAATATTCAATATAATATCTGCTACAACAAATTTCTATTCTACAACCATCTACCACTGCTCTCTCATTCTCAAACTATTATTTTTTTCTTATGACACATTCACAGCTTTGGTTATTTATCTGAAAATGCTTGTGACTATATATTAACTATTTCTATTAAAAACAACCATAGTGAAGCTCATGTTTACCTTACATTAGAAGCTAAACTATTACCTAATCACTTTATTTTACCAATCTAAGCTATCTGGCATTATTCGAACATTTAGTTAAAATCAAACACATTAACACCAGTCTTCCCTATATTAGCATTTTTAGCTTCTATTCCTAGTAATTTAACACAATCTAGAAACCCTAATATCTCATCTCTAAATCTCACAATCTGCACCCACAATGTCCAAGGATACAATGAAAATCTCAAACAGCAAGTCTGGGAGGATTACTGTATTACTTATTCCTTAAACATTATTAGTATCACAGAAACTAAAATAGCAGAAGATAATGCTATTATCAAATTTAATAACTCAAAACATTACTCTTATTACTGGTCATGTACTAATAGTTTCAAAACAGGAACTGCACTCATGATTCATAAACATCTTATACCCTATATAAACAATATTCTTACTCTTCTTGGCTATACTATCACTATAGATTTTTTTTTCAAATATGATCACAAATTTCAAATTATCTCTATATATCTACTATATGAAAACTCACAATTAAGACTGCAAATTCAAAATACCATTATTCAATGGATCCAAGAAGCTACTGACTGAAACATTTTACCTATAATACTAGATGACTTTAATATATCATCTAACAACTCAACTTCTTCATCTATCAAATACAAACTACTGCAATTCCTATAATACAATAATATTTATGATCTAGCAGATCATACTAATACCTCTCCTCATACCTGGCATAGCAGTAGACATCACAGTACCATCGACTATATTTGGGCCTACCTTCATTTACTCAAATACCTCAATTCATTTTACTTGAATGATGCAGAAAACTGCACCCAAAGTGATCACAAAATTCTTATATCCTCTTGGACATTTCCTCATGCCCTTACAGG
>CAJVQA010011046.1:0-10976 GCA_910591915.1 Cetraspora pellucida
AGCTGAGACTTCTACTAAAATTTGTTATACAAGGGCACCTCCTGCCAGTTATCTTGTATATGTGTGCTTTTAGTTTGTTTGCTAAATATATAAAGGAGTCCAGTATAGAAGAACCACTTTGACCTTTATAAAAACTATTATTTGTATAGTAGTGTCTTCTACTTTTTCCAATAAGTTTTCTGTTTTTGTTGATGTAAAATTCGGTACAAGTGATCGTCAGGAAGAGTTAATGCAAATTATTTGTTGGTAAGCTACTTTTTTGTTTTGCTAAACATATCATTAGCTGGTGTATTTTATTTATTCTTTTTTCTAATATCTTTGTTAATTGCAACATATAGCTTAATTTTGGTATTATTACTATATTGTTTATGTATGCTATCTGGCTTATTATTATTTTTTTATATTTAAGGTCTCTTATTGTCTAGCCTATTATTTTTTCACTTTCTTCTTTACTAAGACTTCTTACATTTTGTTGTTTAGCCAGATTTCTAATAAACATACTATTTTGTTTCTTGGCTCTTCTGTTATCTTGCTTTTTCCAAAATTATTTCACTTTCTTCTTTTTTAACTTTTCTGTTCATTATTATTAGTTTTGATTTAGATCTGTTTATCTCAATATTATTTATTTTAAAGAAGTCTTCTGTCATCTTTAAGATCTCTAGCAGTTGTTTCTTGCTTTTTGCAATCCATGTTGTGTTATCTGCATATACAATTGCTACTTGGTGATGGCTTGTAATGTTTTTACAGTATATTCTTTCTTTAATTTCTTGTTCTACTATATAGCCTAAGCTTTTATTTTTCTGTACCTTTTTTAATAACAGGTCATAGAAAAGGTACCATATTAGTAGTGATATTACTTCATCTTGATTTATTCTATCATCTGCTGTTATTTCTTCTGTCAGATCATATGCTGTAATTATTTTAAGCTGTTTTTATGAAAAAAGTTTAAAATGTATTTAATTGTTATTTTGGATATTTTGACTCTTTATAGAGCTAGCTTAAGACTTTTAAATAAAACTGAGTCGAATGTCTTTTTATATCTTGCAGAAGTATCTATATCTCTTTATTTTTTTCTTTTGTCTCTTCCATTATCATGTTTAAAACATATACAGATTGTTTTATTAAATTTCCTGATAGGTCTGTATAATTTGGTCCTTTAAGTATTTCTTTCTTTATAAATATTTTGCTAAGTCTTTTTGTTTTTGACTTTGTTACAACCTTTCTAAAAGTGTCAATTAGAGCTATTAAATGAATATTCTTCAAACTGTATTCTCATTCTATGTCTTTGATATTGATTATATTTATGCTATTTTCTATTTTATTGGTATCTTTCCTATTTCTAAGCACAAGTTTGCATAGGCTTTAAAAATCTCTTAAGTTTTTTTTTCTGCTTATTTAGATAAGATATAACTTATTTTTGATATTTTTGAGACCATTTCTGTCTTGAGCTCTTTGCTTATCCTATTTTATTTTTCTTCTTCAATTTTCTTTTTGATTTTCTTATACTATTCTTCTTTGATATAGTCTTGTAATTTATAAATTTCTTTTTAGCTTTCTGACATTACTTTTAATTTTGTATTTCTTTTTCTAAACTGCTTCTTGTAATGTTTTACTGTTGCTTCTTTTACTAGTTCTGCTTCTATTACTAGTCTAGTTCCTTCTTCTGTTTATTCAATTATTTTGTCAAGTGTTATTTTCTTGTATGGCTTGTTTAAGAGTAAGGGTGATATAGATTATTTTTACTAGTAATTTTATAGCAAATCATATAATATTATATAATTTATATATAAAATATTGGTTACATTACACAAATTTCTTATATAAATATTGTGTAACCTAGAAAACTCATAAGCTAACCCAGACAAACTTAGTAATATATAAAGTTTTTTTTTTTTAAATAAAATAAATTATAAAATTTTATCAAAATAATTAGGAAATATAGATTTATATACTATTAAATTTTGATAATAATTAAATATCAGAACTCTTTATGCTTTTGTCAAAACATTTATTACTATACATATAACTAAGCAGATACTACTAGGACTCATTACTAGAGACACTTTAGCATCTTTTAATACAAATAGCCATAGGCACAAATATGCTCCACTAATACATCATAATATTATTACAAAAATATACAAACCAATTTGGCTAGTCTTTAGAAAAACAAGTCATGATTCAATTTTTCCAACTCTGATCCCAATACAGGCTCTAATACTAAACAAAACTAAGCCTTTGGCCCTATTTTTTATAAAAAGAAAACTAGTAAAATACATAAACAACAAACTAACTTCTCTAATGCATCTTCTCAAAGACTAGATGTTTAACAACCATTCTAGCAAAGAATAGGTTGAGAGTAAAGTAGCTCTTATTCTCATCTTTTATAATATAGTTTTTTTCACATATATTCATCTTATATATGTATAATTGACTATAAATAAAAGAGATAGAGGATAGATCTTTCTTTAAAAAAAAAAAAAAAAAAATATTAGAACTCTTCCTGTTGATTATTCAGACACAAAAATAGCTAAAGAAAAAAAGAAGATTTTAGCAAAATTATCAATAAAAAACACTCCAAATAGCTCTAAAAAAAAGAAACAGTAACAAAAAAAGCATTAGACTAGTAGAGAAAAAGTTTATCTGCAAAATAATAGCAGAGTTACTAAAGAAACAGCAGAAAACTTACCAGAAAATAACAGTAGTGGAGAATTGCCATTAGATTCTGTAACATGATCTGTTTATATTACACAAAAGATGCATAATAGCAAAACAACAACAGACACATGCAGGTTACTAAATTAGAATAGATATCACAAATTAGGGGCCTGCAAATTGCCTATTTTTGAGGCCCGGCCTGGCCCACAATTAGGGTTAAAATTTTTTTTAGGCCTGGCCCGGCCCGCAAAAATTTCTTATATAATTTTACAAATTTTCAGGCCCGCACTGGTCCGCAATTATAAAGTTTTGCAAATTTTTTGGCCTGGCCCGGCCCACAATTATAAAATTTTGCTTCAGGCCCAGCTGCAGGACCCAATGCAGGCCTCTATCGCAAATCGTATATTGATACATATAGAATCTGACATATAGATAAGCAAACTAACAAAGAAAACTTAACAACCAATCAGAAGACTGTAGATATAAATAGAATATAGAATTAATAGAGCATGAAGAAAGTCTCTCAACAATATTCATGAAAAGAGCATACTAGGCAATGAATAGAATATATAATAAAATATTCTTCAACCAGTCAAGTAGCACATATATAACATCAGACAGAGAAGATAAAATTGTAGTCATGCTTACAGAGCAAAGCCTAGCAGAAGTTGCACTACTAAGAAAAACTAGAAAATTAATTGAAAGAGCAAAAAAAAAACAACCAGAAAAGAAGCTTAACTTTACAGAAGCAGACAAGAATATAATACTAATTGAATGTGTAAAATTCAAAGAACAAAAAAATAAAAAAATAGTGCAACAAGAAATAGCTATAAAAGAAATAAAGCAAAAAGACAAATGAGAGACAAAAAGAAAAATTAAAAGAATAATAGAAAAAGACAATACAAGCAAAAAAAGATCACAGAAAGAAGACTCTATTACAAAGAAAAAAGAAAAAATAAAAGTAAGTAATGAAAATATAGACTGATCAAAAGAAGAACTACTGATGCAAGGAAAAGAATTAAAAGAAAAGCAAACAAAAGAAGTAGAACAAGAGAATATAAAAATAGATGATAAAGAATCAAGACAAGGTTCAACATCAAAAATGAAAAAAAGACAAAAAAGAAGAAAACAGACAGTAAAAGAGAAATAAATATAGCAGAAATTCTATTAAAAGAAAGCATATGGGCACCATGTAGAAGAAATTGTAACAAAAACAACAGTCTACTTGCTAATATATCAGCATACAATGTGCTTGGAAAAACAGAAGAAGAATATATAAAGTTCATCAAGTAGTTACTAAAAGACAATAAACATATTAAAAACATTAAAGAAATCTTTAAATGAAGAAATCTGTAGATTAAAGTAAACTTCAACTGAGAATATGATAGAAATGAGGCAATACAAAAGATAAGTAAAAAAAAAAGTGATTGGTACAGAATGATATCAGAAGAGAACAAAAAAAGAAGAAGAACAGAACAAAAGAAGTATAACAATAAATACCAAAATAGAAAATATTACATAACAGAATATAAAAAAAAGAGTTACAAAGAAGAAGAACATACAAGTACTGAGAAAGAAAAAATAAAGGATACAAAACATATAACAATCTGGGACCTGCCAGCAGATATAAATAAGAAGAAGCTCAAATATATATGCAAAAGATTTAAAATATGCAAATAATAGAAATTAAAAAGTCCAAATACAAAGCTCTTGCAATAATATAAATAGAAGAATCAGAAGAAAGAAGTACCTCTTGGTCTATACCAGTTGATAATCATAAACTGATAAGAGTAACAGAAGAGAAAAAAGATTATGAAGCAAGACAAAAGCAAAGGCAATATATAGCAAAATTGACAGAGCTGCCAAGCAGTGCTGCAGAAGTTTTACTATTACAGTGTTTAAGAAATAAAGGTGCAAAATTAGTATATATTCTACTGAATAGGAATGGAAGCCAAAGAAGAACTGCAATAATTTTATTTGCAACAGAGAAAAAAAAAGAAATAGCACAATCAAGACCAATTATGTATAATAACTTTTGTGTATTTTGGTCAAATAAAAGAAAAAAAGAAATTAAAAGAAAAGAAGTTTCTTAGAAAAGAAGAGAAAGAAACTGAGATAGAATGATCCAAAATCCAAGCAAAAGGTTCACAGAAATAAGAAGAGAAGATCTAGAAAATAGAAATATAGATAAAAGAAAAGGAAAAAACAAAAACAATAACAGTCAAAACTTAAACAAAAGATGCATAGAAATAGAAAATGATCTTTAAATACAAGACATAGTAGAATGGTTGAATGATAAAAATAGTAATACAGAGAAAGAAGATTTACAAGTACAGAACCAGAACCTTCTAGAAAAAATTCTTAAGAAACTAGAGAGAATTGAGGCACAACAAAATAAGATAGAATGGAAGACAGAAAATGATGGTGCCAACTGCTCCTAACAGTGTTACAGTTGAATTAATAAATATAGACCAGGAGATTAAAGAGTTTTTGCATAGTAAAAGAAGAATATTTAAAAAAAGAAATATAGAATTATCTTCTGATTATAATGAAAAACCAAAGAAAAAAAAAAAAGAAAAAATAGAAAACAGAGAAACAAGACATAAACGTCTGAAAAAAAAATAGAAGCTAGAGAAGAAAGAATTAAAAATAACATGTTACAATATCAACAGACTTAAAATGAAAGAATAGAAAATAGGTAATCTTCTAGAATGGGCAGACAAAGAAGAATGTGCTATAGTGGAAATAATGAAAACAAACATTGCAGAAAGAGAAAAAAAATTTTTACTATATAGTTACAATACACAATATAAGAGATACTGAACTAGTGCAGCAATAAACAAGAAAAAAGGTTCAGACATAGAAATACTAATGAAAAAAAGTAGAAAAAGCACTTAGAAGCAGTTAAAAGAGTCAGTGAATACATGTTAGAGATGAGATTATATTTTAAACAACTAGAATTGATAGTTCTAAGAGTATACATCTTATCAAATGACAAATTAATCACTAAAAAAATTCAACAAAGAATCATAGAGGTAGTAACAAACAGGAAAAGATATACAAAAGTAATTATACTTGGTGTTTTAATTACACAGTAGATAATATACTAGACAGGCTATATTCACAAACATTAAACTACAAAAAACTGCCAATATTTAGCTGGCTCAGAAGACAAAACTTTGTAGATTCATACAGGAATCTATATCTGACAAAAGAAGTATACACATAGTCAAGTCAAGAAACAGCAACAAGAATAGATTATATCTGGCTATCAGAAACACTAGCATTAGGTCTACAAGAAGCTAATATCAAAGAAGCAGAAGGTTTGATGAACAGTAATTATAAGATAATAACAACAGAAATATAGATAAAATATATAATCGCAAACAATAGTAAGGCAGAAATTAAACAAAAAGACCAAACAAGAACAATATATTTATATAAAAAAGCAAAACAAGAAGACTGAAAAGATTACACAAGAGAATTACAAAATCAGTTAGAATAGAAAAGAGTGTTAAAATAACTAGAAAATGATAACATAAAAACAGAATATAACATATAATTGCTGGACCAAATATAGGATGCAATAGAAGAAGCCATTATTGAAGCAGCAAACAAGCAAATTCCAAAGAAGAAGATATTCAACACTAAGCTATATAGATGACTAAATTAGAAAAAAACAAAGAGATACAAACATATTATTAAACTCTAGCAAATAATTAAGAAGTGAAAAGTAAGAAGAATCAAGAAATGAAAATAAAAAAAAGAGTTAAAATAAATAACAAACTTCAAAGTATAGAGAAAAAGCTAGAAGCAATGTTGCCAAAACTATATAGACAATGATTAGAAGCCTGAATAGATAATTTAAAAGGCTGGCAAAGAATAATCAAAGAGAGAAGAAAAGAAGAATGAAAATAAGTACAAAGAAAACAGATAGAAGAAAACATAAACAGAAGATGTCAAATGATTAAAACAAATCAAGGTTGAATGATTGCTAGCTTACTAAATAAACTTTACAAAAAGATTGTCTTAAACAGATTTATAATACAAGACAAAGAAGAAGTCAACTTAATATCAGAACCAAATGCAGTTCTAAATAGTTTGACAGCTTATTACAAAGACCAATTTAGAAAATGAAGAACCAAACTTGAAGAAATGACAGAAGAATAGAAAAGAGTATATAAATCAAAAGATTGGATAAAAAAAACCTAGTATAAGGAATTAGAAGAAAAAATAAAAGAAAAAAAATAGAAAGAAATACTTAGAGAGCTCAAAGTGAATATGGCCCCAGGTATATCAGGCATAAGCTATACATTAATAAAGCACACAGAGAAGAGATCACAAAGAATTTTTAAAACCTTTGCAAATCTAATCCTAGATAAAGAAGACATACAAAGAAAATAAAAATAGTATAAATATATTTAATTCCAAAAGATGTAGACTGGAGTTACTGCTTAAACAATATTAGGCCAATAGCATTGATCGAAACCTTTAGAAAAGTTGTCATGAAAGTAGTGACAAAAAGATTAGCCAAAGTGTTCACAGAAAGAAATATACTTAAAGGGCCAAATTATGCAGATTTGCCAGGTAATTCAACAGAGCAACTGATACATATACTAAATATAATAATAGAGGAGGTACAAGAAAAAAATAAAGAAATATGAATATTTTTGCAAGATATAAAAAAGGCATTTGATTCAGTTCCACTAGAAAGTCTAGAATAGGCCCTAAAAAGAGTCAAAATTTCACAAAAAACAAAAGAATACATAAGCAATCTTTTCTGCAAATAATAACTTAAAGTTATTATAGCTTATAGCTTAACAAACGAAATAACTACAGAGGATAGAATAGACTAAGAAGAAGTAATCTTACTGCTAATTTGGCATCTTTTCTATGATCTATTGTTAAAAAGGATACAAGAAAATGAAACACTAGGCTATACAGTAGAACAAGAAGTAATAAAAAGAATATGCAGTGATAATGTTACAAGTTATAGACAAGCAGCAATTGCATATACAGATGACACAATGTGGATCACAAACAGCAAAAAACAAATGCTAAGAATTCTAAGCATTGCAGAAGAGTTTTTTGAAGCAAATAATATTGAAATAAATGAATCCAAATCAAAGCTCATAGTAATGAACACAAGAATGAAAGAAGGAAAAAAGAAATCACATTTAGGCATAGTAAAATAAGAGAAGAACCCAAAAGCAAAATTGTAAAGTTGTTGAGAATCTGGCTAAATAGCAGAATGAAAGAAGCACTAGTCTGTAAGAAAGCAAAAGGAATAATTAGTCAAACAGTTAAAGATTTGAGATATAAAAAAATAACGATGAGCCAAATTGCATATATAAACAATATAATAATAATTTCTAAGCTAGGATATCTCTTACAACAAACAAAAATGTTAGAGAGAATGATTAACAAAATTCACCAACCACTAATATGCTTAGCTAAGCATAAATGCAATATGATGAGAATAGCAAACAATTGCACAATTGAGCACAAAGACCTAGGAAATTGCAAAACACTAAGTCAAGAAATAATAACAAAACAAATAAGTAGTCTCTTTTCAAGACTCAACAGACAAAACAATGTAGATGAATTAACAAGACTCAGAATAGCTTAAGAATGTCAGAAAGCAGGCCTAACAGAAAACATTTAGGACAATAAAAAAAAAATAAAAACCAAAAAGTTTTGGAAAAACAACTTAGCTTGTCGAATAATAGCTAAAGCAAAGGAAATAGAAATAAGTATTAAAGCAGAAAAACCTTTATAAAAAGTTTACAGTTATAGTAAACAGATAAAAGACATGTTAGAAACAAAAACATGAATAGCAAGCAGTAGCACAATAAATGAATAGAGGTTATTATATCTGAACCAACTTATAAATGTTTAAGGTGACAATCTAATTACATGAAGGCAGCTCAAAAGTCTTCAAGACCTGTCATGCAAAGAAAAGAAAGCTAAATGGTTTAGAGAGATAGAAGAAAAGATGCTAAGAATGCAAGTGAGTAGAAAAATACAAAATAATTACAAAGTAAGAGAATACAATACACAAGCATTAAAGATTAAGTGAACAAAGATGTCTGAAGAATGAAAAAAAAAGAATGAATCACTTATAGACCAAAACACAACTAGCAATTAGGCAAAGTAATTAAGAAGAAAAAAAAAAAGATGTTAACAAAACACTGGTCAATACATACAGAAAAAGGGAGGACAGTAACAGAATTAAGTGTATGCAAAGGTTGTGAAAATGGTTCAGAACAAATGACAAACAAATGTGAAAGATGAATAAGATAAGACTACAATATAAGAGTAATACCAGAGTTACTAATAAAGAAAGCTAATAATAGGATAAATGCAATATTAGAACAGATACAAAAAGATAGAGCAATAAAAAAATAGAAAAGAGATAAGATAAAGTTATTAGAAATGAGACAAACAGAATTAGAAGTAGAATTAATTAAAAATCAGAAATTAAACAGCACAATTACAAATCAGTTAGTAGAAATATTAATATAAAACAAGAAGAGAGACAAAAGAAAATACAGCTTTTATACTAATAGAGCACTATACAAGAAGAAAGGTGAAAACAGTACAGAAAGAATAGGCACTGGTTGGGTGCAAATAGAAGAAGAAGAAGATTGGACAGAGAAAGAAACTACATTGGAACTTGAAGGTTGGCCTTTAGCAACAATAGCAGAATTAGTAGCAATATGGACAGCAATTTTAATGATATCAGAAAAGAAAAGTATAGAAGTGTTTACAGATAGCATTGCAGCATTAAGGAACATTAGTAGAGCACTTCAAAATATAGAAAAAGAAAGAGCTCTGAAGAAGAAAAATGCAATGTGGATATTAAGCATTGTAGATCTAATCAAGAGCAAGAATATTAAGATAGAATTAACTAAGATTAAAAGCCATAGTAAAAACAAGTAGAATAACAGAGCAGACTCTCTTGCAAAGAAAGAAGCAAATTGCCAAGATAAAATATATACAAATAAAGTTAAATATAACAGGATAGAGTACCATTTAGAATAGGAAAACAAGAAAATTGACATATCAGCAAGACTTTTATGTAAAATAATAGCAAATACCAAAATAGAAGCCAGTTGAAAAGAAATGAACCCAATATGAACATTAGAACCAAATACAGAAAATGCATTACATAATTGATTGAGCTTTTGAAAAGAAATAAACAGAACAAAAGAAGTCTATTATAAATTAAAAAAACTTAGTACAAGAAAAGCTATAGCAATTAAATGCATAATGAATAGCTTATCAACACTTAAGAAGTTAAATAAAAAAAGGCCAGAAGTATATACAATAGCAGAGTGCCAAGTATGCCAAGTTGAAGAAAAAGAAACTCAGACACATTTAGTGAGTTGTAGCAGACAAAAGAGCCTGTAGAAGCAGATTCAAAAAGTTGCAACAGCAACAGCATGGAATGGATTCAAGGAAGAAAAAAAAAACAGAATCTTATTACAAGTTCTATACGTATAAGGCATTATTTGGAGAAACAGAAGCTAAAGAAATCATAAACAGAAAAGCACTGATAAAGAGACTCATGATGCTAAAAGTAAAGAAAAGATTTAAGTAACTTTTAAGCAAGCAGGTAACACAGAAGTGCATAGATACAGTAACAAAAACAGTATAAAACACCTTCTATGACCAAGTATAGAGAGTACAATGTTAAAAAATATAAGCCTGAAAGAAAAAGATCAATATAACAAACAAAATGAAAAAATGTGCCTGTGCAAGAGAAAAAACAAAGAAGAAAGTAAAGAAAGATAAACAAGTAAAAGAAGAAAAAAAAGAAAAAAAAGCAAAAAAGTTAGACTAAATAAAGAAAAAAGCTTTGAAGACAATAAATATTCTTGTTACAGAAGGGGGAAAACCCTTCTGGTATAGCTTTAAGTAGTTAGATGAGCAGTCTATTTCTAACTAAGATAGTGCAGCAGGTTGCACTTAGATACCATTAGAATAGTCAAGTGATGCTAGACTTAAATATTAGGAAATTCTATGTAATTGTATAAATATATAGTTTCAAAAATCTTAATAAAGTACTAGTATAATTGCTTAAAGTTAAAAAAAAACAATTAAATATAATACTGAAAAGTTTTATTAATAATAAGGTGGATATGAGTAATTCGGCAGAACAGGTAATTCGGTGGATCTTACTAAATCAGTGATATATTGTGATCCAATTATCAGATTCGATGATTGTTACACCATTCGATTCGTCTCAACAAAACGAGTCGAATGTATAAAATTTTGCCAGTTTTTAATTGCTGGATCATGGTGTGCAGATATGG
>CAJVQA010011047.1:0-10976 GCA_910591915.1 Cetraspora pellucida
TAAGGTTGTTTAATGCACTTTTTGCTGCTGCTTCTTTTAGCTTAGTGCTGTTTGAGTGGTTTCTTATTGGTTTTCTTAAGAAAACTTGAGTTCCTTTTTCAGCAATTTTGTGTCAGAGTGATCGTCAGGAAGAGTCTGATTATTTAGCTTTTTAACCAATTTTAATAACTATATTTTTTAGTTAACTTATAGATTTTAAACTATTAAAAAATTATATTTGTACTAATTATGCATTTGAGCCAACTCAGTGCTTTAAAAACTAAAAAATGTAATAAATATGCATAAATACAGTTAATTTGATGTTTTTTGCCCAACCTAGTATATTCAAATACATATATAACCAATTCCAATATGTATATATAGTTTAAATTTATTATGTTAAACAAAATAATTTACAACTAATCTACTTTATTGTTCAACTTATATAGGTACTTTCTCAAATTCTGCTGTTATTTCACTTTTTGGCCTATCTTAATAACTATATTTTTTAATTAACTTATAAACTTTGATACGTACTATTAAGAAATATACAAATCTGCATATTTGCATTATTTATGCATTTGGACTAACTCTGTGTTTTGAAAACTAAACAAGGTGTTAATTTGATGCTTTTCGCTGCTATGTTACAGAACATTACAAATAATAATAGTAATAATAATGGTAAATCACTTTTGTGAATAGTTATTTATCATATAATTTATATATAATTATGAACAAATATTTTGCAATTATATAGCAATACAGGTTGTGTGACATATTCTCTGACCGATAAGTCTGAAATTTTTTTTGAAAAAAAATATAAATCAAAATTACTCAAAATTTTACTAAGATAATCTATATATTTTTCTAAATGAAAAATATTCAGAATCTAAAAAAAAATATAATTATATATTTTTTAGACAAATGGGTATTACTTGCACAAATAAGTGCACGCCCCAATCCAAACCTAAAAAATTTCGCCGTTAGATTAGGGTTAGGTTTTGCAAGAAAAACTTTTTGTTGGTGCGCAAAATGTGGTTTCATAGGAAAACGTTGTGACCGATTTTTTGGATTGTATTGATTTCTTGTGTTTTTTCCTGCGTCACATCCGATCTTGAAATCCAATTGGCCAGTGAAATTTTTTAGGTTGGTAACATTAGGACAGTTGCTAGGATGATTTGGTTCGATTTGTTTAATATAAATTCTAATTTATGCAAATTAAACCAAATCGAACTTCCCATCCTTAATCCCGGCTTAACGTTAAGCAAATCCCAGCACAGACTGCTTATTTGATATATTTCTATTGGTTAAAAATTCACGTTATTATAAAAAAAATTCTGGGCGTTCATTAAATTTTACCAATTAAACATCTTTGAGTTTATCCAAGAAAAAAGCCACATTTCAAGCTTTTAAATTTATAATTAACTGGACCGAAAAAAATCAGATTCTTTTGTACAATTGCAACCATTCTATCTGCTATATTCAGTTCTTATTAAACACTTCAATGCACTGTTAAATACATAAAAAAAATTATATTGATGTGTTTTATCTAAATGCACTATGATAAAATTTTGACTGTATTATAATGACAGAATATATTCTCACGAACAACTTAATATGTCAAGACTGATTTACTTAATAATACTTATTACAATTCACAAGTGACAGCGAACTTTTGATATATACGTAATTATTTGTAATTATTTCTGGAATTTTTCTGCTATTGTTACTGAATGTTTATTATTATTTTAAGTTACCTTGTTAAAAAAAAACATATGTTTATAAGAACTTTACCCTGGGGTATCACAGTAGTTTTTTTACCCGGGTATCGGATCGTAAATTGTCCACTTTTAGTATTCATATTTTCGGTCGAGTTGAAAATCATATTCATGAAGAATATTTGTCCCTATTTCAGTATTCGTAAACAAAAGAGATAATTAGAATTCTCTAATGGTTGAGTCTTCGACGCGCTTTACAATACCAACCATCTTTTATGCAATATTATCAACAGAACTTTAAAAAGAACTTTAAAAAAGAAAAATTAGGTTATAATTACTGTGGTATTCAGATCTTTAGAGTGTTAATAGTTTTTTCTTTCGTCTTCTCTTGACGTTTTACATAATCATTTGTCTGATGAATATTCATAATTTCATCTTGCTCCTGATGCACTTGCTCCTGAGCGACTTGATCCATTGCTAAGTCCCCTGGTGTGATCATGTGATGAGTTAATACTGGACCAGGTAAAGCAACTTCCTCCTCACGTTGACGATATTTTTGATCACGATGTCGTTTGAAATTATGATGTGGAAGACGTAAACACTTTAGGATTTTATGAGATATGCTTCCTAAGTCTTTCTTCTTCTTATGATGCTGTTCTAAAGAGGTTGTCGGTATTAAACTGTAATATAATAACTCGTTTTAAAGATTCATTTTACCTTGGTCGTGTTCTAAGTTTTCAGACATTTTTCTTTTTTTTGTTAATGAAAGATTGCGAGGTAAAATTTTATATTGTGAAATCTTATTCTACAGTTATCATTACTGTATTATACCAGATTTTTTTTTATGACATATTTTAATATCATTATCAGTGGCTTATAAATTCATTACAAACAGCAAAAACTTTTATATTTTTAAAACAGTTACGTATAAAATGGACTTCTATTATACATTTACATACGTATATAATCGTAATTATTACTACATTCTTTGCGAAATAATACATCATTTTTAGCATATAAAAAAATATGTATTTTTTTTTTCATACGAAAATTCCTTTACGTAGTAATGATACAATTCGGCTTTCGTCTGTTAAAATATAAATACGAAAGGGTTTGCATTTTTTTTTGAAGCTCAACACAAATTTCAAAACAAAGAAAAAAAAAATGCTTGTCGAAGAATCGCCTTTAAATGACCGAGAGTATTCAACTGAAGAAGGAGTTGTCAAGGATCCACTTTACGAGGAAGTAGTAGAACATGGAGATGAAGAGTATAAACCACCCAAAGGTGATATAACTTTTTAATTTGTTGATTATTTAATTTAATTACAATTATATATAAATCTTTTTTAATTATAAATAATTATAAAAAATTAGAACCTGAAGAGCCTGAGGAAGTGACCGCAGATCCAGCAGCAAAATCACCTCCTAATTTACGTCCTTCGACGTATGCGGTACGTGAGGCCAAGGGCCTATATGAAGAGAACGAAAATGAATTTGAGGGAGGTCCTTCTTTGACTGAAGGAGACGTTCCCGATGATGATGATATCGATTCGTCAAGACAACTGTAAGTTTTCAAAATTTTCTTTTTTCAAGTGTGTTTGGCGAATTTTTTATTTTATTATTGTTTATTATTTTTTTTTTCAAGATCATCTCTCGTGGCGGCATCTCATCGGCAGAGCAGTAGTGTCGAATCGAAAAGACGAAGTGCTGAAAAAGCTTCGGAATTGCATGAAGAAATTACTGGGGATCCTTTAGAGATTAGTGAAAGTACGTTTTTTTTTCTTTGCCTCACATGCTTGCACGTGTTGTAATTCTGTTAATCTTTTTTTATTAATTATATATACTTTTTATTAATTCATATTTATAGAAGGAGAAGTTCTTACTGATAAAAGAATTAGTAGTGGATGATTTGGGCATGTGAATATTAAATACAATTTAAATTTTCGAGATTCATTTTTTATTGATCATTTCAATTCAAAAAGATATTTATAGTTGATATTATGAAATTTTTATGTCTTTTTTTTGATTTCGCATTTTTAAAAAAGTGATATGAGAAAAATAAATAAAAAAATGATTCAATGAATCTACTCTAAGTAGCAAAATATTAATTTGATAAACAATAGTTATCCCGAGTAAAAATTTAGAAATCCTTGATAATTACCATATGCGCTTTTAGTAATATGTATCGATTTAAAAAAACGCATTTATTGTTTTATTATATATTCTAAAAAAAATAAATGCTACATATTGTTAAATTTTATGTTATTTTATGTATTATGGAATATATAGTATGGATTGCTATATCTTTGGGTATGAATTATATATTTATAAGTGTCGATCGGAAAGGTTAAGGTTAAAATCTATCTCGAACATATCTACATGTATATACAAATGGTGTTTGTGTTCGAGTAATTATTAGAAAATGAGTGGAAAAGATATGTATACAACAGAGTTGGCAATTTGCTTCAATGAATAAGTATCCATTAGCTTTTAATAAATAGCAAAATTGCTAACCCTGGTATATAGTATAATGGTTGATTTTGGTTAAATTACGATAACATACTTCCTGTCAAATTTCTGATTCACGGCCATAAGTTTTACTTGTGTTCCTTGTTTGACGTTGTTCCATGGAGTTGGGTTATTTTTTCTAATCAAATATGAAATGATTAATATAGCATATAAAGAATATTAAGAATTTAAATATGATATATACTTGTCCCACACAACATCGGGTCCTCTAGCAAGACGAGTAAGATACCAACCACTACCTACGACTGCAAGACCCTATCATTAAGATAAATTGTCATCAATAGGTAAATAAAACGTCAAATGATGCTATTATTTAAAAGTACATACAGTTACAACGTAGATAGGAAGAATTTCGAGTCGGTACCAATTTCTCATAAAACCTCTTGAAGCACTAGCGGCAGCCATTTTTAAATATAGATGAATTGATTAAATGTAAAGAGTTATAGAGAAAGTAATAATTTCGACAAGAAAAAATGCCAAGAGGTTTAAAAGGTAGACGGGCTATTCAATGATTTTGGGTTCGACTTAAATAACAACGCAAGTTATACAAAATGATGTTCTACAAATCCGGATGAATCCGCCGTTTTACACGTTTTTTTTTTTTGACATAATGAAACTGACAGGTTGTTTTTGGTTATCAGAAAGAATGCAGCCTGTTTCACACAAATAGGGGCAATAAGACTTCCATATGTCTACAATGAATAAATGAATAAATGATCTATTGAAGAGAATAAGGAAATGATTAACATCTAATCACCGTTGATTTACCAATCATTCATCGTATTCTTTATGTATACATCAGTGTTCACTACCCGAATTTTCGATTCGGAACAATCCTCATGGTTTTTCTTTCATGTTAATGCAGTTTCACCGATGATTAATATGCAAAGAATAAATGAAATTCTATTTTATTTTTCAATAATGATTCTTATGCAGTACACGGCGTTACTACCGTTACTCAAATATTTGTACTATTCTAGGACTAAGGTTTCAGGAATCAGATTTTTTAAAAATTAATACCACCCAAGTATACGTAATAAAATGATAATACTTATTTTTATTCTGCTCTTTACTCGATATACTGTAACGTGGCTTTTAAATGTTGCACTTATAACTGTTTAGATGAAATAATTTGTAAACAATAATCTTGATTGGCTATAGCAATGATTAAGTTACAATAATGATAATATTGTACTTCATATTACGTAGTGATGGGCTTATTGATGAGATTGGAATTAATAGCAAATACTTATGAAAATTGATAACAAATATTTTCATTATAATAATTAGTCTTATATTTACGTCGGTAAGTCGGTAACGAACGATTGATTGATTGCAGAGTAAAATTTCTTTTTACTTACATATGATTATCTAGTAATTATGTAATTAAAATTAGAATTATACAAATTTGTCATTATGTATATCAATTCCTAAATTTTTTATTCCAAAAAAATAAAAAAAAAATAAAAAAATTTACATCAAATAATAATATCTAATCAATTTAGCCCATCACTACATCTATCGATTCTTCTTCAGAGTGATACTAAATAGTTTACGGAGGACCAGATTCAGACTGGTTCTGAACACATAGTACATAGTATTTGCAGCATATGTAAAAAAAAAGTATTTCGAATTTTTCCGTTACCACTATTGTAAAGTTGGGATTTATATTATTTTTCCGACAATCACTCCCGACAACAAAATCCTGACAAAAATTGATTGAAACTATAGCTAACGCTAATCTAATGTGGACTAACTTGTCGGAATTTTGAGGCGGTTGTCAGGAAGATGATAGATCTCGTAAAGTTGCCTGATTTAGCAATACAATATTTATACGTACATCAAATCGACTCAAAGCTAAAGGTGCGGTAGAATCGTTCCAATGAATTTTACGACATACGGTTGCAGCCAAAACCGTATGACCCCATTGTATCGTAACTTCAATTAACGTCATAACTTTCATTAGCTTCGTAACTTCAATTATCGTCGTAACTTTCATTAGCTTCATAACTTTAACATCGTAATTTTAATCCTGCAATATCTAATATAAAATAAAGTAATACATAAATAATTCTATATATATGTTGTGTCTCAGACTAACGCCTACTTCAGAATTTGTACATTTATCATTTGCAAATATATTGCAAAATGATGAATATGCAACCTTTATTTTTATATAAAAAATAAAATAATAGATGCAAAATTTTGTTTAATCTAAAATAAAAATAAAAATTGTTGAAGAAATTGGAAATCAGTAATTAGAAATTAGTGATTACTTTTTTTTAATGATCTTTAAATTTAACATAATTTTACATTTGTTACTCGATCCCAGAACTGATAACACTACTATGAAATAAACAAATGGGATTTCCTTACTGCATCACATGGTCATCAGCTGTTCCTAGAATCACATTATTCTCTTTATAATAATTCCTTTATTGTTTTCTCTCTTCTTTTTTTTTTTTTTTTACTACTATCATCTAATAACCAAATTGCTTACCCATGCTACCTCACTATCCTTCAGTATCCAACTTGTCCAGCTGGGCTATCATACTCTTATCTGTCTAACCTACCTTTTAGGTAGATGGATGGGATTAATGAAGAGCTAGACTTGCATTGAGCTTGTAGCAAAAAAAAAGTTACCTCCAATTTCTCTTACTAACTCTATATACTTTCTACTTATGAACTCATACTTACCTAAATGACATAATATCATTCTATTTCTCTAACTACTTATATACACATTACTCAATTACTTACAAATTATATCAATGATCAAATTACTAATCTTATAACAAATAATTACCTTGTAACTTTGTTCATGACATTATATTTGTTACTCAATCTCAGAACTGATAATATTACTATGAAATAAACAAACAGAATCATCAAAAGAATTAAATTACATTCTCTTTTTTTTGTTTAAACTTTGTACCAAATCAATTTAGCATAAACTTACAACTCACTCTCTTACCACTTATGCATTGTCACTATTATGATTATATAGTTACTAAAAACAAAGCAAACAAATAAAAATGAATAAGCAACAAATTAAGAACACATTAAATTTCAAAATCCTATTTTTAGTAACATCTTATCTTGTGCCATGTTAACTGCTTTTAAATACAATATAATTGCTTTTAAATCCTAACCTTCAATTGTTTTAATCTAAACTAATAACATTTTCTTCTGCATTGTTACTGTAGTGTCTCCAATACATAACTTATAAATTGTAAAATGTCTTTTAATTTTTATATGTTTGGTCATCTTCTTAATCATCAATAAAATTGTTGAAACTGACATTTCTCTCCTTTTCTTTTTTCTTTTCTTTTTTTTATTTCTTTTAAATTAGAAGATTTTTTTTTATTTCTTTCTTCAAAAGTCCTTCTCTCACTATGCAAAAAATCTCTGATCTCTTCATCTATATTCACAAGTTCAACTAGAATATTCTCAGAAATGATTGGCTAGGCTCTCCCTAGCTGTATCTCTTGTCTCTTCTAGTTTTTCTAATCTCTTTCAATTTGTTTCAAGAAGTTCTCTATGTGAGGTTCTTTTTCTTGTTTATGTCTTTTGAATTTTTTTGGTCTTTCTTCACAGTCTTCTACTTTTTCTTCCATCTTTGTATCTCTTGTTTGGTTTCTTTTATTTTAACTTTGAGATCTACTTTCTTTGTTTAGTACAATATTTTTCTGGCTTATACTATTTTTATTTATATACTTTTTTGCATAGATCTTATTTCTTTGTTTTTTTTTACTGTTTTTATTCTCTTCTGCATATGAAGTCTGACTGTGTCTGTTTTAGTTTCTTCCTTTTATTATTTCAAAACTTTTTCTTTTTTTTGTTTTTTTCTTTTCTTCATTTATTTAATAAACTTGAAAATTGTTATATATAATCAGTTTTGTTAGATGACTTTTATGTTTTTTTCTGTTGCAAACATAACTATTGCTGATCTTTTTTGGTTTCTATTTAGATATAAACTGATTTAACTCCTTTGTTCTTTAAACTTCATAGTAGTAAGATTTCTGATGTACTTTCTGGTAGTTTTATTAGTTTTTCTATATATTTTCTTTGTTCTTCTTTTGCTTCATGGTCTTTTATTCTTTTAGTTACTTGTACTAGTTTATTATTGTTTACTGGTATAGCCTATGGAATATCTTTATATGTTTTCTCTATCTTGACTACAGCTAAGGCTTTATACTTAGATTTCTTAATTCTTACTATATAGACTTTCCTAAATCTTCTACAGATATATTTTAGTTCTCTTTTGTTTATATCGCAAGTAAGTTCCAAATTATTAGGTAACTTGTATTTTCTTATTCTCTATTTGTTTCATGTTGATTTTTATTTGTCTTGATTTTATTTTCTTTTTATTCGAGTTCTTCTTCTTTGGTTCTTAATTTGCTGCTATTTCTCTTTTGATTTTTCTTCTTATATTGCATTTATCTCTTTATAGTATCTTAATTTGCTGCTATTTTTCTTTTGACTTTTCTCCTTATATTGCATCTATCTCTTTATAGTATCTTCTTTTACTTCTGATATTATTCTATATCAGTCACTCTCCTTTTTGCTAATTCTCTATATTGCTTTATTTCTGATATACTTGCAATCAAAGTTATAAGTTTCTATTTTTAAAGACTTCTTTAATGTCTTTAATATATATGTTATTTCTTAAAGATCATCTAATAAATTTTATATATTCTTTTTTTGTTTTTCTTGGTATGTTATATGCTAGTATATTTGTGAATAGACTGTTGTTCTAATTACAATTTCTCTTGCTTGGGGCCTATATGCTTTCTTCAAAAGGTTTTTCTACTATGTCAATTTCCTTTTCAAATTCTGGTTCAATGTCTTCTTGTTCTTGCTTCTCTTTTTGTTTTTCTGTATTTCTTTTTTAATTAGACAAATTCTCTTATTTTTATTAAATTTGTCCTATTTCTATTTTGTTGTTATTACTATTACTATTACTTACCTTTACTGCCTCTTCTTGCTATATTATCTTGTCAGTTTTTTGAGCCCTTACTTCATATTAATTCTTTTCTTCTGGTTTCTCCTTTAATGTTTGGTTTTGTTCAATCTTTTGTGTCTTTCTTATTTTTGTGATTTGGTGACATTTCTTTTTAAGTCTGTCTTGATCCTGTTTTGAAATGGGTTCTACTATTATTGCATAATTGCTTTGCTCTATTATGCTTAATTTCCTTTCTAGTTGCTCTTTTTTTACTTTATCTATTAATTTTCTTGTTAATCTTAATAGAGCAACTTCTTCTGAATTCTGATTTGTCAATATAGCAACAATTTTATCTTCTCTGCTAAGCAATATATATGTTTTATCTGCTTGTTTAATAAACATACTATTTTGCACACTATTAATAGTCCAGTATGCTTTATTAATATATATTGTTATTAAACTGCTATTATGTCTTTTGATTATATTTATATTTTCTATCTAGATTAAGTATATGTTTGTTTAGCTTGTTTTACATGTAATTAAATTGCTTGTTTGTTTATATCCTTGTGATTAAAACAAATCTGTAATATTAAGTTAGTGCCAATTCCCCAAAACAAACCAAATTTTCAAATTTTTGAGTGTTTTCTTCAAGAAATTTTTAGTTTTCTTTGCCTTTTTTGTGTTATATCTCTTGTGTTTGTCTATTTTTTTCCTTTATTATATCTTTCTTGAATGCTCTTTCTTTTTACTTAGTTCTGCCAAAGTAGTTTAAAAAATCACTTTTGCATAAAATTAGTTTTCTCTTTTGGTCGATTTTGTATTTAGATGATCAGCAAAAAGCATTATATTTTTTGATCATTTTTGTTAACTTTAACTAAATCTAGCTTAAGTTTCTTTAATTCTATACTATTTTTAATATTTTTTAACAAATTGTAATTTTTTCTTTTTAAATATTGTTTAAATAATAAATTTTTACTTTTGCCTTTTATATTTGCAATAGCTATTGTACTGTCTATAAATATTTTAATTTTTTTCTTATATAGTATAGTAAGCAATATATACTATATTGCCAAGAACTCTGGTTTTGTTAATAATAACTAGTTTTATACTCCAAATCATTTTTATTAAGTACCTTTTTCTTATTTGTATCTATCTGTATTCAATTTGCCTTTATATGATTAGGGTTTAAATTTATTTTTTTTAATTCTTTTTTTAGTAATTTATCTGTATAGAATGTCGGAATGTTTTTTGAACTTGCTTGGTTTATTTTTTTTCTTTTAAATTAGCCTTTTTTTAATTGCTTGGCTTATTAGTTATTTTTGTATAATTTTTGTTTCTAAGTTTATATATTGTATATATTTTGTTTTTTTTTTATTTGCTTTTAGTTTTATTTTTCTTTTTTTTTATAAGTTTACTAACATTTTATAACTTAATACTAAGACTTGGTCTTTTTGTTTTTTTATAATCTTTAATATTAAACCTTAAATTTTATTTTGTTTTTTTATTTTATATAGTTTTTTTTTTTATCTTTTGGTTTAGACTGCAACTATTATATCTGTACAGAATTGACTTAGTTGTTTTTGATCCTGCATTTAGTTTTTAATGTTTTATTAAAATTTTCTTTATGTATTTGTAATAGTTCTTTTAATTGTTAATTTTATATCAACTTTTTTTTCTTTGCTTTTACTAGCATTTATTTTTATTATTATTTTTTTTTTTTGGTATTAAGGTGATTTCTTTGATCTTTTGACTTTTATTCATCACTTATCGGTAATGTGGTTCAATAAACCACTACAGGAGAGCAT
>CAJVQA010011048.1:0-10974 GCA_910591915.1 Cetraspora pellucida
TTAAGATGACCTCTTTGGTCTTTTGACTTTTATTAATCATTTATCAGTATTGTGGTTCAATGAACTACTACAGGAGAATGTACAATTGGCTACATATGTAACTTTTCTATATTACTTATTTAAAGAGTCTACCCAAAGGTTCCCTACTAATTGCTGTACCTAATACTTCTGCTTGGGTATTCTATTTTAAACTCTCTGAACCTATAATCTGTGTTAATATTACTGGGTTATCCCAGATGCCCAGATCATTGTCTCAACCTTAGAACTAATTTATCTTCAAGATAAACCCCCTAGAGCCTTCTGTACTCATTTTTATAGCTAATCTAGGTATTGCTATAGTAGAACCAATACTTGCAGTTAGAGCTGATCATTAAACTGCAATGCTCTTGTAAAGTTCATACAAACCTTAGCATCTACTTAATAGCATATCCAAAATACTTTAGTATACTCCTGCCAGTTCACCAAACTCCCAATTCAGATAGCCTGATAAGACTTATGACCAGTCTATTGGTATATCAGGTTAGCCTGATATCCTTTTTCTTTTGCTCGATCCAGCAGCCTAGTTGGTAATACCTTCTATCTAGAGGTTTTTGTCTGTCTGGCTACTTCGACCTTAGTATCCATTTCATAAGGCTAGCTTTTACAGTAAGGCTATCAAAGATTTGGCTACCTCTCTACTTAGGTCTTTCCAAATGGACTTCTTGTTACCTAATTTCAACAAATTTATACAGCCACAAGAACTTATCTAGTGTTTGCATCATCTAATTGCTGGTTTGCATTCATTTGTATAACTACAACCTTGTCCTAAAGGACAATGTCATATAACCTATTACACAAATGCTCTATGACCTACTAGTCATGCTGGTATGACTGCCATTACAGATATCCTAACCTAATTATTAGTAATAGTTGTCATAATACAAATATTACATAGGTGATTATCTAAATTTTTACCATCGATAAGATTTAAACACCTAACCTACTACTTGGAGGGTTGACAACCTGACTATTTTACTAGGTTGCCACACCTCCATGCTAGTATTTTATTAAAATTCTTGAAACTAATATATATATAATTATATAGAATTTTCTAATATCTAAGTTTAGCATTATTTAGTTATCTTAATAGTATCTAAATGCAACTTACTATATTATTTTAGTTAAAGATAGACAGCTTGTCTAATTATTTAAACTATATTAAAAGAATTTTTTCTTTTCTGTAACAAGTATATTAATTGTCTTCTAAGCTTCTTTTTTTATTTGCTTTGTTTTTTTTATTTTTTTTTCTTTTCTCTTTTGCTATTTTTACTTTTTCTTTTATTATCTTATTTTTTTTTTTGTTGAGTTTTCTTCTACCCAAGCATATTTTTTTATTTTACTTATTATATTAATCTCTTTTTTTTTTACTTTTATACCTTTTTATATCAGATTCTTCATATTTGATTATAGAAGATATTTTATTTTTTTTTATTTAAAGCAGCAATCTTGTCCACATGTCATTTATTAAGTAATATATGATTACATATAATATACATAGTACATCAACGAAAGTACAACTAGTCATATATATAACTTTAGTCATTATCTAATTAAGGGTTCTGCCTACAGGTTACCCACTAAATGCCATACCTGAGACCTGCCTGTGAATCTCCTATTTAAACCTTCTGATTTTCAATACTATTTATATATATATCTGCAATACTTACATTACCATTATAGTGACATTTGAATTAGGACTATCTTAGTTTCTATTTATATCAAAGTACCACCTCATTGAATATTACTAAGTATCCATATTCCTTCAAATTTACCCTCAATGCAAGCTTACTAAGCTGGTACCAAGATTACCACTTAGATCTGACTTAGTATAACCCATATCTACTAAATCAGTTTTAAATACCAGAAGTGTTCGAATTTCAGTAAGTCCATTCTTTTCCCATAGTTTCCTTTTATGTTCACTGTATCACCTGCTAGTGCGCTTTCTCTCCATTTCTGATATGTTCACTGCTTCTCTCGCATCGAGTGCCAACTCTCCATATCAGGAAACTTCTTTCTGGAAACTTCCTTATATACCAATTTTCTATTTACATAGACTTAAGCCACAGGGCTTCATGTATATTCATATGTTTCTGTAGATTACAGAGTTTTTGCCTTCAGCTGGAATTGAACCGTTGACCTTGTCTATGGAGGGAGGGCACCTAGACTACTAGGCTACAGAACTCCATCCTATAGAAGATATTTTATACTATTATATGCTATTATTGTTAATACTTTTTGTATTTGTTTTTACAAACTTCTTTGTTTACTACAGCTTACTAAGTGTTTTTGGATTTCATTTTTATTTTAACAAACTTGATATTTTGTTATTACATATACTTCTAGTTTTTTCTGTTTAACTCTACTAGTGTTAGTAGACTATTTATTATATACTTATTTGTTGTAATTTTTTTTTGTACTTAATTTTTTTAAAATACAATGTATTCTTTTTGTTCTATTTATTTTTTTCTAAAAACTTGACCAGTTGTAAAATATTTGTTCTGTTTTTAGTTCCAAAATTCTAATTAATTTTGTATCTTTTTAATTAGTTTCTATTCAGCATTTATAATTATTTTGCAAAAAAGTTTTGCAGATATATTCATCTTTCTATTTTCTACTCTAGTTATTATTCTATTTCTTCATATTTCGCTTTTTTATCTGAACTATTTTTTTGCAATTTGTTTCTTTTTTTACAAAAAAATCTGCTTTATTATTTTATCTGTTTTCACTATAACTTTTAATTTTAATTAATTCTAACTTGGTATTTTTTTTTAACTAGCTTTGCAATGTTTAGTATTTATATTGCATTCTTCTTTTTAAAAATTTTTCATTTTTTATATTTTGTATTTTGCAATATTTTACTAATATTTCTTACTGCTGCATTGCTATCTGTATAAATTTTTATAGTTTTTCTTTTAAATACTATTAAAATTGCTATTTATATTGCTATCAGCTCAACTAATGTTGCTAATAGCCACCTTTTTAGAACTAGTGTTATTTTTTTTTTGAACAGTTATCTTTTTCTACTACTTGTACTTATCTGATACATATTTTTCTATACTATTTTTTCTATCTTTTTTGTATAATGTTTTATTTGTATAAAAAACATATCTTTTTTTTGTTTTTTGTTATAATTTCTATTAGTTAGTTTATAAGCATATTGTCTAATTCTCATTTTCTTATTATTTCTATTTCTAATTCTTCTATTTATTTGAGTTCAACTAATTCTTATTTCTTATTTCTCTATTTCTTTATTATTTAGTTTTCTTTTAATTAGTTTAATATTATAATAATTCTGTTATTGTTCTTTTCTATTATTGATTCTAAAATAGCTTTTATATTGTGATTTTGTTATATTTACTTTTCATATCTATTTGTTGTTTATGTTTGTATATTCTTATAGTTTTTGCATTTGCTTATTTCTGTAAATAGTTTTTTTCCTTTATGCATTAACTAGTGTTTAATTAAAAATAGTTTTCTTTTTTCTTAGCTATTTTGTTTAGTTATTAATTGTTCTTTGACCTATATATAATTTATTTATTTTTTTTTTGTCTTTTGACATCTTTGTTTATTTAATTTTTAATACTTATATATTGTAATTGTTTTTTTTTTGCTTTTTACTAAATCTGTTAGTTATTAGCAGCTACTGCTTTTATTGTAATTTTAATTATAATTATATAACTTGTACAAAGTAATCTCTATACTATATTAACAAATAGCACACAAGGTCATATATACTAAAGTACTATCTAACCTAACTCTAACCTTTCTGTCTGTATGTATATCAAGCTATTATATATTTTAGAGTATATCACATAACTATAAAACTCCAAGAGGTCTTTTTGCTAACTAATTACCTATATTTAATCTTTTGTTAATAGGCTTGCTCTTGCAAAGTTTATTCAGATCTCAGTACTGACTTAATAGCATATCCTTAGTACTTAAGTTATATCTTACTTTAATCTTTAAACTTCCAATTTAGATAGCTCAAAAGAACTGTAATCTGTCTCTAGTATCTTAGAATTTTATCTTTTAAGATTTTTTTTTTCTGATTTAAGACTTTTGACAGCCTAGTTAGTGATACCTCTTATCTGAGATTCTTGCCTGCCTGATTTTTTTTACATCAATATTCACTTTCTAAGTTTAATCTTTAGAGTAATACTATTAAAGATTTGTATTACTTCTCTATTTAAGTTTTTTTCAAGTAGGCTCTGGCTTTTTAGTTCTACAGATTTATACAGTTACAAGAACTTATCTTGGATTTGTATTGTCTAATGCCAGTTTGCATTTCTCTGTATAACTTCAATATTGCACAAATGCTTTATAACCTGCCAGTTATGCTAATATGATTATAATTACAGATATCTTATTCTAACTGATTAACAAAATACTATCATTGTAATACTGTCTATGTATTATATAAGTAATTATTTAAATTTTTCAATATCAGTAGATTTTAAACTTACAACTTAACACTTAGAGGTTAACAACTTATCTATTTTACTAAGTTACTACACCCATATATTGTAATTGTTTACTTTGTACTAATTATATACTTTTCTGTTTACTTGTATTATTAGCATCTTTTTTTTAATTTTGCTAAACTATTTTGTTTTTTTTCTTTTATATGACCTGTCTTAAAACTTTTAAGCTGTCTTTATATAATTAGTTTTTTACTTTTTATATCTATTAACTAATTTAAATAGATTAATCTCTAGGCATTTATTTTGTTATTACTTGTTTTTAATATTTTTACTTTTATTATATTTTTTATTTTGTTTCTGTATTTGTACACTTTTTATAAGCATTTTTTTGCTTTAATGCTTATATTTATTTTTTTTACTTTGACTATTGTTTAACAAACTAGATTGTTTTTGTAATATTTTTTTTCTCTAACTCTTTTTTTGCATTCTATATATCTTCTGTTAAGTCTATGATTTGGCAACTCTGAGCTATTTTTAAGTCTTGTTATTTTATCTAAACTATCTTTTTTGTTCAGTCTGAAGAATATACTACTTATTTGTTTTGCTGTTATTTCTTGCTCTAGTAACTTGCAGTTGCCAAGATCTTTGTGTTTTATTATAAAATTATTTGCTATACACATCATATTGCATTTGTGTTTTGCCAAGCATATTAAAATTTGGTGTATTTTGTTAATTATCTTTTTAGTTATTTTCATTAATTATAGTAGATATTTTAATTTAAAGATAATTACTGTATTGTTTATATACACAATTTAGTTCATTGTTATTCTTTTAAATTTAAGATTTTTAACTATTTGACTAACTATTTTTTTGCTTTTTTTCCAACTAATGACTTCTTTATTCTATTATTTAACCAAATTTCTAATGATCTTACAATTCTGTTTTTTGGTTCTTTTTTTATCTTATTTTGTTTAAAGATAATTTTTTTTTTTTAAGCTTAGTGTTTATTATTATAAGTTTTGACTTGGATCTATTTATTTTGATATCATTAGCTTTGAAAAATTCTTTTATAATTTTTAGAATTCTTAATAGTTGTTTTTTGCTATTTGTAATCTATGCAGTATTATTTGCATATATTATTGCAGCTTATTTGTAACTTATAATAGTATTGCTATATGTTCTTTCTTCTATTTTCTGTTCTACATATAGCTAAGTATTTTATCTTCTTAAATTCTTTTTAGTAATAGATTATAAAAGAGCAACTATATTAAGAAAGAAGATGTTCATTATATATTTTTTTATTTTTTGTAGTATTTTATCTTTTTTGAATGCTTATTCTAGACTTTCTAATGTGACTAAGCTAAATACTTTTTTTATGTCTTGTAATAGTATTCATACTTCTTTATTTTTCTCTTGAGCTTTTTCTATTATTATATTTAAGATATGTATTAGTTGCTTTTTAAGTTGTCTAGCAGACCTATATAATTTGGTCTTTTGAGTATTTGTTTCTTTATAAATACTTTGGCCAATCTTTTTATTATTACTTTTGTGACTACTTTTTTAAAAATCTCAATTAATGCAATTGGTCTTATATTATTAAGACTATAGCTTCATTTAATGTCTTTTAAAATTGAATATATTTGTGCTATCTTTTATTTATTTAGTATTTTTTTTTTTTCAATATAAGGTCTGCAAATATTTTGAAAATTTTTTGTGTTTTTTCATATACATGTTTAATTAGTATATAGCTTATATCAAATATTCCTAAAACTGTATCTATTTTGAGTTCTCTTAGTATCTTATTTTATTTTTTTTATCTATTTTCTTTTCTAACTTATCATATTTATAAATTATTGATCCAACTTCTTGGCTTATATATTTTTTTTCATTCTTCTGACATTTCTTTTAACTTGGTTTTCCTTTTTTAAAACTAATTTTTATAATATTCTTTTAAGCCTTCTTTAACTGCATTTGGCTCTACTATTAGTTTTTTTTTTTTTTTTGTATTATGAATTTGTTAAGAACTATCTTCTTGTATAATCTGTTTAAGAGACTTATAATTATTTTGTCTTGATCTGTTTTGATTAT
This sequence comes from Cetraspora pellucida, assembly GCA_910591915.1. Lineage (NCBI taxonomy): Eukaryota > Fungi > Glomeromycota > Glomeromycetes > Diversisporales > Gigasporaceae > Cetraspora > Cetraspora pellucida. The sequence goes on from CAJVQA010011048.1 coordinate 6,549, forward strand.
TTTAAATTTTTTGTTTATATTTTTTTAGATTTGTTTTCTTTGCAATTGCTTTTATTCTTTTTTTTTCTTTTCTTTAAGTATTCTTTGCCAACTTTTAATATCTTCTATTAAGGCTTCTAACTATTATCTATATAGTTCTAGTAATACTATTCTTATTTTTTTTTCTATTGCTTTGAGTTTACTATTTATTTCTTCTCTTTCTTTTGTTTTTACCTCTTAATTTTTCTTTATTTTTGTATTTTTAATGATTTGTTGCAGCTCTACAATATACTTATGCTGTTGTTGTTTTTTCTATCTTTGTTTTTGGTTTATTTTTGTATTAAATTTTTTTTTTGGAATATATTTATTTGCTGCTTCAAGTATAATATCTTCTATTGCTTTTTATATGTTGCTTATTGCATTGTATTGCAATTAGTATCAGAATTATTTTTTAATAGTTGTTTTATTACTTTTTCTATTTTAGCTGTCTCTGCAGTTTTGCTATATACTCTTTTCAATTTTTTTGCTTTGCTTTATCATATAAATATACTGTTCTTGTTTGGTTTTTATACTTGACTTCTGCCTTGCTGTTATTTGTTATTGTATATTTTAATTATATTTTTGCAGTTACTATCTTGTGATCACTATCTGTTAGTTTTTTTGTCTCTTCTATTTTTGCTTTTTGTAAATCTAAGACAAGTATTTCTAATATTTATATATAATCTATTTTTGTTGTAATATTTTTGTTTAACCATGTATATACTTTCTTTGTTGAATAAAGGCTTCTATACATATTTGCAAACTTTTGCTTTTTGAACTAGCTGAATATTGATAATTTTCTATAGCTTGTTGTTTATAAATATTGTCTATCTAGTATGTTGTTTATTGTGTAGTTAAAATCTTAAATATAATTATCTGTATATGTTATTTTTATTTAAGATTAATTTTACAACTTTTTATTGTATGCTTTTGCTAACAGATTTATTATTTAGTAGTATATATATTTCTATTACTATTAGCTTTAATTGTTTAAAGTATATTCATACTTTTATTATATATTTACTGTTTCTTTTTACAGCTTCTATATACTTTTTTCATGTTTTATTTTTTAGTATTTTCATATTTAATCTTTTTTTTTATCTTATGCTGCACTGGTTTAAAACTCTTTATATTATATATTTAGGTTATGTAATAGAAATTTTTCTTCTCTGTCTGATATGTTCATTTTTACTATACCTAGAATTGTTATTTTTTTTTTTTGCCCACTTGGTTAAATTTTCTAATTTTTATCACTTAGTCTTAAGTTGTTAATATTATAACAAGCTATTTTAAGTTCTTTTTTAGCTTTTTGTTTTTATTTTTTTTTAAATTGATCATTTTCTAATATTATATTATCTTTTTTTTTTCCTGCTTTTAATTTCTAATAGATAAGAAGACTATCTTAAATGTCTTTTCTCAAATGTATTTCTTTTATTTTGCAAGAATTCTATAATCTTCTTATTCATATTTGTGTTTTCAACTATGATCACTTTTAGAAGTACTAGGCAGACTGAGTCTGCCTTTTACTTATTTAACTTTTTTAAAATATCTTAAAAAATATTTTGGTTTAGTTTAATTTTTTTGTATATCTTTTTTGCATTTTTGTTTTTTTTTATTGCCTTTTTTAGATTTTTTTTTAATATTCTTTTCTTGCTTTTGTTTCTTGTTTGCTATTTGGCTTTCTTTAAATTCTATCATTTTCTTTTTTTGTTTTTATGCATTATACTTATATTTGTTTATTTTTTTAGAGTTTGTGTTTTCTGAGATTATTTCTTCTCTTGACTTTCAATATAGTATATAGTTGTAATATCTTATTAGTTTGCTTATGACTCTCTTTAGATTTATATTATTTGCAAAGATAATTGTTGTTATACTTTTTGAATTTTTGTTTCTGTTTAGAGAAATATATATTGTCTTAGCTTTTTTGCTTCTTAGACATCTTAGCAGCAAAATCTCTAAAGCTTCTCTTGTTATATTTATTAGTTTAGCAATATGTTGTTCTTAATTCTCTTTCTATATGTAGTCTTTATAACTCTATATTATTTATACTAAATTGTTATTACTAAATAGCAGTGATTATGAAGCTTTTTTTTTTAAAAAAAAGTGAACTGTATTATTAACATATCTTAAATTTTGTTTTCCTAATTTTAGCTACTTGTGTATTTCATATATGTTTGCAAATATATTTAACTTTTTCTTCTTTTATATTTGCTAGAAGGTTTCAAATTGTTAGAAATTTGCCTGTTTTTTCTTTTTTTTTGTTTCTTTTTCTTTTTCTTTCTTATTAAGTGTTTTTGATAAGCTCTTTTTTATTTTTTTCTAGTTTCTATATAATGCTTTTGTTTTTATATATTGTTTTATTTTTATTTTTTATTTTTTTAATAGCTTCTGCTTTAATTATTTTTTTTTATAAAGTTCTTTTATTGCTGTTTCTTTACTGATATTATAATCAAAATTTAACTTTATTTATTTGTTTTCTTTTATTAATTTTTTTTGACTAATTTTATATATTTGTTTTTTTCTAACAAAGTTTTTATATATTACAGTTTTTCTTAAACTGTTTCTTCTTAGATTGCTAATTAGTATTTTTATTTTGTATAAGTTGTTGTTACTACACTTTCTATTTGCTAAAGCCTATACACTTTGTTCTAAAAAGATTTATATTTTTTCTTTATATTTTGGTTGTTTATTTAACTTTTCTGTATATGTATTTCTTATCTCTTATTTTTTTGTTTTATAATTAATTTTTATATTTTTCTCTTTTGTTTTTTTCTCTCTTCTTCTAGATGTTGTCTTTTTTTTTACTGCTTTCTACTTTTATATTCTCATTATTTGTTATGATTTCTATTCTTTGCATCTTATTTTCTTCTTTAACACCTTTTTCTAATTTTATATTTAAAAAAAATTTGACTAATTTTAAGTTCAAACTCATATTTTTAATCTTTCTAATACATTCTTTAATATTTTTGTTTTGTAATTCTATGTGATTCATTTTTCTAAAAACTGTTATTATTTGGCTATATAGAAGCTAGAAATGGCAAATGTTTTAAAATATGATCTTAAAAAACATAATTGCTGTGTTTAAAATAGTTTTTAATATATTTTAAAACATTTTGACATAATCATCGTTATGGTAAAATTATAATGCAAGTTAATAAAAAATATATTTATTATTATTATAATTATTAATATAAAATATATTTATTATTATTACAATTATCAATCTTAAAAAATTAATTATTTATTATCTATTATGTCTTGTAAAAGATTCTCTTTCAAAGAAATCTGGTTGAACTTCATAAAAGTTACTAAAACTGATATACAAGATTGAAAGACATCTCACCAAAAGTATAATCACTATGAAGAGAATTGTGTTAATTTAATTGCTCAATTAAAAGAGCACTTATTAAAATGTAATAAGCTTTCTAAAAATATAAAAGATTTATTAAAGGTTCAAGACTCTGACAAAATGAAATTAAGTAAATCTGACATTGATAGTATATTAGTCAAATTTTTTTATTCATTTGGTATCCCATTTATGGCTATTGAGAATTCTTTTTGAAAAGAATTCATAGAAGCTATGCATCATTATATTAAAACTGTAAACTCATTTTATATTAATTCTAATCAATGCAACTTGGCTAACAATCTGCTTAATTTGGAATATCAAATTAAACAACAAAGTTTAGATAGAATCTTAGAAGAAGTAATGAATATTATGCTAGTATTAGATGGATGGTTGAATATCTAAAAAGAATTAGTTTTAAATTTATTCTTTGTTTTCTGAGACCTATTTTTTATTATGCAAAATTTACTGGATCTGACTCATACACTGCAGAGTACATTTATAATAAATTTAAGAATATAATTGAACTTGTCAGTTCTTAGAATTCGTAAAAAATTATTAAAGCTAAATAATCTTAAGAATATCATTATTTGATATCTTGAAAAAGTCTATATATTTCAAATTGTAGCAAATATAAATATTATAATATTTATTAAAAAAATATTTAATTCTAATTTTTTTTTTTTTTTTTTAAGATTTATGAAATTATTTAGAAATACATTACTAAAACTAATGAATTTTCTGAATTATTGCTTTAGGCATTCATCGAACATTAAAGTCTAATTAGTTAGTAAAAATCAAATTTTTCAAATAAATTTCTATTTGTGATTAAGCTTGCCTACCAAGTTCTCTCAATTCTAGCTTTTTCAACCTCTGCAAAATGTTGGTCCAACTTTGGTTATATTTATACTAAATATTATGCATATTTAGACAATAACTAAGTAAAAAAGCTTATAACTGTCTATTAAACTTTGAGAATTCAAAAAGGTATTGTAATAAAATTTACTAAAAACTATCAAGCTGTAGCAAATTTTAAAGTGATGAAGGTCGAGTGGAAGATCT
>CAJVQA010011049.1:0-10973 GCA_910591915.1 Cetraspora pellucida
TACTTAAAATAGACAATGACTAAAGTTGTACAAGTGGCTAGTTGTACACTCTTTTCATGATTGCCTCTGTAGCTGTTATATACAATAGTTATATGCCAACTGATTATCAATAAACTCCTGGGTTGCAATTACTCACCTTAACATTAAAAAAAAAAAAATAATAATAATAATAATATTATTATAATAGAGATGAGAAGAATAAAGATAAGATGTAGTAGTATTTAATAATTTATAAGAAATAATCTTTTATAATATTAATAAAATTATTTTATAAGAGAGATGAATAAATTAAGCATTTAGAAGAAAAGAATACTAAGTTGGAGCATAAAGTGAAAATTGCAGAGAATAGTCAAAATGAATAGAGAAAGATGTTTCAAGAAGATGAAATAAAGCATAGAAAAGTAGTTAAGAGTTTATTGAAGAAAGAAAAGAAAGAAGATAGTGATTTATTTATTAGTAAGAAGGGTAAGAAATAGAGAAAAAAAATATGAAAAGTTATATAAAAGAATTAAAGAGATAGAGAATTTTAATTAGGAGATAAGTAGGACATTTTTTAGTTATAAATGAGTAAAGTATTTAAGATCAAAATATCAAGGTGTTTAAGATGAAAAGATGAAGTTGGTAGTTGAGAGTGATAAATTGAAAAATAAGGTTAAGATAGAAAAGTTGAAATGGAATAAAGAAAAACAAAAATTGAAAAATAAAAAGTTGAGTTTGAAAAGTAAAATCAAGAAAGAAGAGTTAAAATGAAATAAGGAAAAACAAGAATAAAAAAGAGAAAGGATGAGTTATATAAATAAAGAAATTAGAAAGAAAATAGAAGAAGTAATGAAAAAAGGAGAAGTAATTAATAAAGAAGAAAATATTTTAAATAGTTTGATGATAATAAGAGATTCAGATGAAGAAGAAAGATAATAAAAATATAACAACTACTAATAATATAATATACTATGCTATGCTAAAAATCTACTTTGTAACAATATAATATTTGAATTATAATCAAAATGACTAAGCCTATTATGTCTAAAGTGAATAACAAGTTTGAATCTCTAGAAGCTTTTGAGAACACTGCTCAATTAGCAGCAAAAAATCAGAGATTTGCCTTTTCAAAAAAAGATAGTAATCTTACTAGACACAATAAAAAATTCCTTTTTGTTGTTCTACAATGCACTAAAGGTGAAGATGGCACAACTATTGGAATATTACAAAGAAGACTTATAAGAGAAAGAAAAAGACTAGATATAAGGATTTTCTTGTATATATTAGAGCTATTGCAACAAAATGTCAATTTATCACAGATGTTTTAAATACTGAAATAAAGTGAATTATCATAAAAATGATACTTGAGCATAATTATACCAAGCTTAAGATAGATGAAGTTGTAACTTTTCTTAACACTGTGTTATGAACCTATGTCAAAAAATTCTTGTACAACAGCTGTATGATAGTAATACATCTACTTATATAATTACAATAGCTATTAACAAAATTAGTAATGATAGAATAATTCTCTTAAAAGATATAGTAAATAAATATGCTTATATTAGACTTGCTTTAAATAAAGGTTATAATAATGATTTTACTTAAACATTACTAAAATTTCTTAAAGAGTATAATTATGTAGTTGTGCCTCATAAAATAATAAAAGTGTATTTAACTCATCTTTTCTTTTTTCATGTTGAAGTTGCTAAGTATGTTGCAAAATGTCTTGAAGTCTTAATTATAGACTCTATATATAAAACAAATATTTATAAATATCTGCTTGTTAGTGTAATTGGTATTAATAATATTAGTAATAAAAAAGGTGTTTTAACAACTTATCAAATTGCAATACTCTGAATTAAAGATGAAAACAAAGCATCATACACATGGTTCTTTTAAATATTTTGTATCAAAATTTATAATATTTATAGGTGCTTATCAAAAGTCTTTATATCTGACAGAGACCAAGCATTAAGAAATGCCTTATCTAAAGTATTTTTAATATTAGATAAAATATTGTGTTTGGCATCTTTTGGAACAAAACTTAAAAGTCAATTGTTGAAAACTTTTAAAACTGATAATAAATATGAGGTATTCAAGAAGAAGTTTGAAGCTTTACAGTTTACAAAAATTGAAGAAGAGATTTCTTAGTTTTTTGATGCAGTTAAAAAGACTGCAAGAAAAGCAAATTTTTTTGAAAAAATAGTATCATATATACAAATGTAAATGAAAGATTCAAGAATGTGGATATTAGTATATACTAAATAATACTGTCACATAGAAATATCAACTACTGGATGATCTGAATTGTTTTATAGTATATTTAAATAATCAATCAAAACTGCTAATAATTTGGAAAGTATATTTTATTAAATTGATCAAACAATGTGTTCCCATTATTTAAAGGCAGCAATAAGTACAAATTTTAACAAAATAGCTATTGATCTATTTACTCTTTATAATTCTAGATTTAGTAAACTTATTAGAAATATATCAATATAGACAATTGAACATATAAAAAGAACATTACAAAAAAACAAATTCTATACAAAAATACCAATGATTGTAAGTGTTTAACTAAAATTAATTACAAGTTATCTTGCCAACATATAATCCCAATAAATAGCCCAATTTCTCTATTAATAATTAACAAGAGGTGGCTTCTTGAGAGGTCAGATATTATAAAAATTCTACTTTATTTAAAGTCTATAGACTTTTGAATTTTATAATTCATTTATTAATGCTGAAAAAAGATTTTAACAATTGCCAGACAATAAAGCCAGAGTTAAATTTATTACAAGAATTCATCAAGCAATGAACATATCATTATTTGAGCCTATCAAGCTATCACAGAAAGCTATACTCAAATCAAGCACTAAATATGAATTACTTTAAAGTAAACATCAAAATTTTGCTGTCAAAAAAAGAAAAGAATGCTGAACAACATCACAAAACTTAAAAACAAAACTATTTAGCAATATGATATATCTATAAAACAGGCTTTTATAATGTCACAACCTTTTGATAATAACAGTCACACGATTTGTCACGGGATTATCATGGGAAGTGATTTTAATATAGAATTTAGAATGATCTACATCATATGATAAAATTTTTTTTTCATATAAAATTGACAAAATCATTTACTTTACGTTTGTCTTTTACAAGAACGAATATACTTTTATGCAAAGATCAAGTTAGAATCTTGCAAAGACATATAACAACTACCTACTAAATGTTTTTGAGTACCGTTTATAACACCAAAAATAAAGAATCTCACTTGCAAAGTTGGGTATAAATTGGCTTTTGTAATCCAGTATAATTTAAACTTTGATTTGCGAAATAGGCACTAATGTTGCCAATTAAAACTAATTTAATTTACCAAAACAGACATATTACTAAACAGAACTTTTGAAACCCATAAATACAGGTGAATCAAGGTCAGAGTCATAATCAAAAAGCAATTTGATAAATGATTTCGGGATCATGTAATAATTTAACACGTCAAAGTTTTACATTCGGCCGAAAATTGTTAACCCTGGATCAATTAATAATTTAAAAATGAATAGATGAAGTTACAATCAACACTTTCTATCCCCGAATCGTGACACTTACTTGTAGCATAGCTGAATGCTACAATTCAAGTTTATCCATATACTAGTATCAACTTTGCTCTTATCTTTTGTTATTTTGTTAATTATGTTACATAAATTTATTTTGATGTTACAGACTATTTATTTATTTTTTTTATTAGGCTTATTTGACAATAATCAGACCAGACCATTGAATGATTAAGCAATATGAGAAATAACGATTAAGTGATTGAACGATTGGATAATTGAGTGATTAAGCGATTGAACGTTTGGGTAATTGAATAGGTGAAGCTACAATCAACACTTTCTATCCCCGAATCTTGACACTTACTTGTGGCATAGCTGAATGTTACAATTCAAATTTATCCATATACTAGTATCAACTTTGTTTCTTTTGTTATTTTATTATTTTGTTAATTGCATTACATAAATTTATTTTGACGCTACAGACTATTTTTTTTTAGACTTAAATGACAATAATTGGACCAGACCCATTGAATGATTAAGCGATATGAGAAATACGATTAAGTGATTGAACAATTGGGTGATATATGATTAGGGTTGTCAAATTACCGTAATTTACGTAATTTTGTGAAATTTTGCGTAAGTTTTCAGTAACATGGTTTTCATGTAATTTGTAAAAAACATAATCATATGCTCATATGATTGGTTGGATCATACGTACATCGATTTGGCCAGTGAACTTTATGCAGAATCTACTGTAGCTCAATAATGCTAGCTGAGTTACTAAAATTTATGCAAAATTATATAAAATATAAAATTGTAATTTTTGTAATACAACCCTATATACGATTAAGTGATTGAACGATTGAGAGATTGAGCATATAGATGCTGGTGAAACTTGTGAAACTCTTGGTGAATGATAGTGAAACTGGTGAAACTGGTGAAATTTAATATAATAGCCAATCAGATTTTAGATAGCCACCAGTTTCATTAGCATTATTTAGTTTCACCAGCATCTATAATTGAGCGTTTGGGTAATTTACTAATTGAGCATTTGGGTAATTGGGTAATTGAACGTTTGGGTTATTAGATAATTGAGCGATTGAGTAATTGGGTAATTGAGTGTTTTAGCGATTTGGTAATTAAGTAATTGAGTGATTTGGTAATTAAGTGATTGAGCGATTTGGTTATTGAGTAATTGAGTGATTTGGTTATTGAGTGATTGAATGATGAGGTAACTGAGCAATTTAGTAATCAAGTAATTGGGTGATTAAGCAATTGAAAACTGCATGTAATATAATTTTTATTAGTAATAAACATTCGTAATTGTAATAATTAAAAAATGTATAAATAGAACTTCTTTGATCCAAAATTTTTGTAAATTAATTTATTTAAATAATTAAAATTGAGACAATTATATAATCAAATAATTTTATTGTCATATTTGCTTACAAAAACTATTAAAAAATCTTAACCCAGTATTACAATCCATAATAATAATCAGATGGAAGACACTTATTATGATAAGAACTATTCTGATTCTGATAATGAATCTGCAACCGAAATAGAAAACTTTCCTATTCTTAATTTCGACATTGACGCATATCAAGATGTTAGAAATAAAATTTTGCAGCAGAATAGTGATAACGAAAATGAGGATTACGATCTTAATAATGCGACAGAAGAAAATATATCATTTGAATTTGATGAAGATATTGAAGAAATTTTATTAGATCAATCAGTAAAAAACAATAAATACATATCTTGCGTCATTATAGATAATAACAATAATGAAAAAAAAATACGACGATGTAACAGAATTAATGAAGGAGGTTCTAATCGGCCTCTTGCCCAACTCAAAGGCACTTGGGAAGTTGATCGTAATACTATTATGCAATGGAATGAAAAGCTAGATGAACTTGGTATCTGTTATCGACATTTTCTTTTTGATCAAAATCAACTACATTATAAAAATATTCAAACATTAGGAACAAACCAAAGTATTCTCTATCATGCACGATGCATATTCTGTAATAAATATAAAACTTTTTTTATGCGTGGTCAGGGATGTTCTAATCATTTGTGAACAGTATGTGGACGCAATATTAGAGTTCCATGCTTAGGATTACAATCATGTGATGCATTACAACCTTGCCTTTTAATTTCTATTCAATCAACAAATAACACACGACCCTTATATATCTGTTCAGAATGTTTTGAAGCTAACGGTGGCCATTTACATCAAAGATTAGGTCATGGAGTTTCAAATTTTGGTTGCAATAGTAAGCATGATGATTTATCTACAATTCTAGAAAAATTTGGAAATTGGATTAAATTAATGACAAAATCGGATAAATTACAAAAACAGCAACTTATCTGGTCGTTATTGCTAGCAATTAAGACATTAAAATTGGGTTTGCCAAAAGATTTAATTTATAGTCCTTTTGATAACCAAGTTCTACTAACTTTATTAATGACTCAAATAGCATTTAAATTAGCAAAAATAGATTTAAGTGATAAAGCAAAAGCAGAATTTTTAGAAGAAAAGGAATGCGCACAATTCGGAAATCTTCTTGGAGAATCCTTGTGACAATCTCGTATAGTGCTTAAAAACAATTTACCAACCTTAGAAAATCCACAATCTCTTGAACAATATGCTTGAGCATTGCCCCGAAATTTGTGGTCTTTTTTTAGCAGCCTTATTACGGTTTTTTTTAAAAAAAATATGAGATCGCAGAACGACAAAGAAAATCTCGTGGATTACTATCAATTCTACTAAATTTAACGATAGTTAACAAAATTACAATTTTCTTAGTATCAATTATAATAGGAATTGCTTTTTGTAGATGGAAAATTTGGTTACCTCATGTTTTGGGTTCACTTTGTAGACATTCACATATGATTTTAAAACTTTATAAAATTCTTCATTCCACACATATTATTTTTTACATTTGGGATCATGAAGTTCGTACAGAAAGATGACGTATGGAATCTTCTAATTCTGCTAACAGACTTGAAGTTGGAAATAATATTTACAATCTGTTAGTTATTGATAATATTGATATAAAAGAAAAGACATTTATGTATGGGAATATTTATAATGTTGCATGAAAAACTGCATATGCTACTCTTCGAATCGTATTTCAGTTTAAGCTTCTTTTAGACTTGCAACCAGCTTCAATCTTCTTTTCTGAACAATTGGATCAGGTTACGATTGGATTATCAACGGTTATGGAAAATCTAAACAGAAATTATGATAGAATTTTTGAAGAATTACTTTTAGAAAAAATAAATAATTTCGACATTAATGATATTCACCTAAAAGTTATTGAAAATATTCAAATCGGATGCAAATTTGATAAGCCAAAAATAATAATTCTAGATCCTGGACCAGCGCCAAATTCTAATAAAAATGTATATAAAACATGTGACATGTTTTTGAATGATGTAGCAAACGCAGAAGCTACCACGATTGATATTGCATGCGATGAAGCCATTTTTCGAAAACTTAAAAATTATGAAAATAAAAACCTTACTGCTAATATTATTCTTGGACAATGGCATACTTCAAAAGACATGTGCCAGGTTTTAATTACTGCTTTTTCTGGATATGGGATTTTTAACATGGCAGTACTACTCAGCATTCAATATTTGGAAAATCTAGAAAAAGGTTCGGATTATCGTGCAACTTGTACAGTTCTTGAATTAATCTGGGCAGCAGTTGGAATTGCGATTTATCGTTATCTAAAAGATACCAAAATGACTATTAATAATATTAAAAATAGTTTTAACAATATTTTAAAAGTTTGGTTTAATTATTACTGGTGGGCTGGTTATTGGAAAGCGCATAAAATTGGCATTCGAAGAGGAGATTTTGATTTGCAAATCGCAAGTCTTGCCACATTTGCACCTCTTTTTCCAGTTATTGGCAAGTATAGATACGCAGAATCAGTTGCTATTTTTTTAGGAAAATTGCATAAAAATCCTCAACTTCAAAAAAGATTAAATCAAGTACCATCCATTAATATTACATGTGAAGGACATTATCTAGCATATGATGAAGCATTAGAAACATATGGTGTCAAGTTTGTTAAACAAGTAATGACAAGAAAGTCTGGAGATGATAAAAACTTACATCGACAAATAAAAGGAAGTCAAGATGAAATCGAACGATTATTAGTCCTTGACGAATTTATTGATACTGTAATAAATATTGATGACCATCCTGCACCAGATTGATGTAAGCAATTGTGGACTTTAAGTAATCAAATATATGCTGTATTTCAAAATCCAGACCCCAATAGTAATTCGCTTTTTGAATATACAACGCAAAATACTTTAAAAGGATACTCCAATATGGAAACTTGTTATCAACACGGAATAGAATGTATGCAAGATCTACTTGCACAAGAAGTCTATTTAACTAAAAAGAAAAATACAAAAGGAAGAGCAAGTAAAAATTTAGTTAAAGATACTGTAGCAAATTTTAAACAACGACAAAAAATTCAAAAGAGAAAATAAGAAAGTAATGATCAATCTGAAAATGATGAATTTACAAGTGAATAATTGTTTAACTTACATATAAAAATTTTTGGCTTTATATATTTTTATCCCATCTTTTTGTAATAAAAGAATTTTATATTAAATTTTAATAAACATTATTTATAAAAAATATTGAACAATAAAGTATACTTACTAGCTTCATTTAATCTTAGGATTCAAAATTAGAGATCGGCAAATATCCATACCAGGCACTAGTGTCTTGTGCTATGTCTATGCTATAATTACAAAAGTACTAGACACTTTTATAGACATGAGCACAGAGTACTAGCATTAAAGTGTTAGTCGTGTCTTCATACTTACAAAATTCATGGCAAATTTTTGTATTTGTGCCCATGCTTGTGCCAACTTATACAAATTCTTATACTTTTTGTTAAGTATGGATATAAGCCCGGGTTGCAGACCTCTATTTAGAATGAATTTGATATTAATTTAGAAGTTAAGATAGTTTGAAAAAGATGTCTTTCGTTTCTAACTATATAGCATAATAGAAATTTTGTAGTTACACAATTTATTTTTATACTATGGATTATTCAACTACAGACAGCCCTCTCTAAGTGCACCCTCTATAAGTGCATACACTCTCTAAATGCACATTTAGATTCTGGCCCAAATATATACTTGACCTCTATAAATGCATTTTTTCTTATTATTCTCTAAATGTACATCGTTAAAGTGTGGTCCCAAGAGTGTGCACTTAGAGAGGTCTAACTGTAATATCATCGATCTATCTTTAGAGTACATATCATGTCTAAGAAAATATTCAATGTGCAAATTAGCAGTTGTTGAAAAAAAGATCCTAAAACATTTTGAAGAATATAAAAGTTCTATCATGTTACTCACGAAGGTTATTAATGATTAAGATTATTGGACTTCAAAACAAATTTGAGATTGGTGTTATAACATAATAAATAAGATGAATGTTTTAAAAAACTTTTTGCAAGTAAAAATAAAGACTAAAAAGATCGAACTAAGTACAGAAACGAACTATACCTGAATTAATAAGCGATCTACTTATTGTAAAATAGTTTTTTCTAATTTTTACCACTATGCTTATAATGTACCTATATTTCAAAGATGCATTTTGTCGAAAGCTCTCGCTCTAATGCACCTAATGAATCACTTTTTATATAAAAAACTTGTAAGCTTGAAAAGAATCTTGTAACAATATACAAAATAATTGCCTATATTCGAAGATATAGTATTTTACAACAAGAAGTTTATTTTTTATATTTTTTATGTCGTTTGATTCATTGAAACCTTGGGAATAAATTTGTGCTAAAGTGTATAGCATACTTTGAATAAGATTTTTTAGAAATTTTAAAAATGTAATTTTATCGATTTGTGTAATTTATAAAAATCATATGATAAAAATTTTGATGTGACAAATCATGTGACTGATAACAGCGAAGTTGAAAAAAATTAAATTTTTTTTTTTTTTTTTTATATATATGTAAATATATATATTTGAAATATATATATATATTTTTTTGTAAATAAAAAAAAATCTTTGTTTTTTTTTTTTGTTAAAAAAAATAATAAATAAAAATTTTGACGAGGAGAAAAAAAAAGAATAAAAATTATAAAGATATAATATTGTGTATATATAAAAATTATATAATGATATAAGTAAAAAAAAAATAAAATTCTATGATGATCTATATTTTTTTATAATTATATAAGTATTTTTATGTTTGCTAAGAAAAATTTTAAAATAAAAAGAAATAACATTAAAATATAAAATCAGAATAAATATCTTTTACATTATATAGCTATTAAATAGCCTCGATTTATTTATAGAAATCAGTTAAAAAATGATAAGCATTATAGCCTCAATTTCTTTTATAGAAATTGGATAAACAAAGTAATAAGCATTATAGTCTCAACTTTTTATAAAAGTTGGTTAAAAAATAAAAATCAAATAAGCATTATAGCCTCAATTTCTTTTATAGAAATTGGATAAACAAAATAATAAGTGTTAAAGCCTCAACTTTCATAGAAGTTGGATAAAAATAAAAATAATCAAATAAGCATTATAGCTTCAATTTCTTTTTATAGAAATTGGATAAAATAATAATAAGCATTAAGCCTCAACTTTCATAGAAGTTGGATAAAAAAAATAATAAAATAAGCATTATAGCCTCAATTTCTTTTTATAGAAATTAGATAAAAAAAATAATAATAGCATTAAAGCCTCAACCTTTTATAAAAGTTGGATAAATAAAATAAAAAATAATATACTAATAGTAAAAATAATAGAATTTCTATTTTAGAAAAAAAAATATTAATTTAGCAAACTAAAAAAAAAATAAATATATAAAATTTTTAATATTTTTAAATTTTTTTTTTTTTTTTTAAAAAAAAAAATAATGATTTGTTAAAAAAAAAAGTTTTAAGAAAAAGAAAATTGTTTTTATAAATTAAAGCAATTTGTAATAATTGTTTTGCCTTATTTTGTTTAGTTTTTTTTTTGTGATTACTATTTAAAATTGTTTTTGTTGTATTTGTTTCCAATAACAATAACTTTTAAAATTATTTTTGTTTTTGAATTTGTTTTGTTGCTTCGTTGCTAATAAATTATTTTAAATTAACAGAATATGTTTTGTTATTATTTGCTTTAAATTGGAAAGATTGGTCCTATCAATTATTTTCTTTAAATTAGAGAGATTTGTTTTGTTAGTTTTTCTTTTAAATTGGGAAGATTGGTCCTGTCATCATCACCAAATTGTAATAAAATTTACTAAAAACTATCAAGCTGTAGCAAATTTTAAAGTGATAAGGGTCGAGTGAAAGATCTTTTTATTTAAAGAAAAATAAAATAAATAAAAATAACTAAAAATAAGAAATAAATATTTAAAAATGGAATTTAAATTC
>CAJVQA010011050.1:0-10973 GCA_910591915.1 Cetraspora pellucida
CTTTGTTAAGTTTTCTAAAATAAAATGCCTTCTGACTTAGTTATAACACAGTAACAAGTAAGGTTACAAAAAGTGTTCACTGTCTAAGGTCGATCTAGTTATCTAATATCTTAAAAAAAATAGATATAGGATAACACTGTTTACATTAAATACTTTTACTACCTTTATAATTATTAAACTATTTTCTCTTTCACTTTTCAATCTCTAAAATCTATTATTTATAAAAAAAACATCTGCTAAGTTCTTCTTACTTGTAACTTATTTTATATATTAAATGCCTATATCCAATTTCATATATAGTTTTTAAATTTCTCTTGTAATCTCTCTTTGTTATTAAACTGGTTCACTATTTATTATCATTCTTAGTGCCACCTTGTTGTCTATTATCAATATTATTCATAAGTCTTTTAACTAGCTTCTAAATGATCTAAAGTCTAAAGAACAATAACTGATTTAAGTTGTATGATCATATTCACTGTTAATCTTTAAGGCCAATTTTCTGCAATCACTAATTTCTAATACACCTTGCACTAGCCCAATATTGAAGCATCTACAAAAAAAGATTTCATTTTTGAGAATTTCTATACAGATTACTCATTCTATGTTCTCAAATTCTCTATTAACTACCAAATATCTTCTACTGCTTAAGAAAACAAAGCAATATCTGTATCTTAATTATTTCAATAGTAATTTTTTGTATTTATCAATTTGTAAAATTCTAAATATTTTATTTAAGCAGAGGAGAAAGCTCTTGCCAAGCTCTATATCTTTCCTGCAATAGACATTAATTTCTGTACTGAAATGCCCAAACTTCTTTGTAATCTTTTCAGTTACAAAATTGTAGCTGCAGTTTTTTTTTCTAAAGCAATTATTAAGCTTTCTACTGTATTCTCAATTAGGCCACAATATCTTGGTCTTTTTACTGAATTTCAAAATCCCTTTTCTTTTGTCTGAATCCAGTCACAATCCTTCAAGTCTATTTTTATAACTGATCGACATTGCTGCAAAAGAATCTCTTTTAACAGATATGCCATCTATACATCATCTAGGTAATTCTCACAAAATATCCCTTTTGATTTCTAACTTCCAACTATTATCTTCATTATTTTATGAATATCCAAGAAGAGTAACTCAAACCAAAGGCAGCATTTTGTAATAAAACTACCTTTTATTAAAACAAAAATCCAGAAATTATTGAGCTACCTCATTCATTAAAATATAATGATGTCTATCTTTTAAATTAAAATTCATCATCTATTAATTCCTGTCTATTGTTCTTAATAACATCTCTAGGTCTTTGAACTTAAATAACTTCTTGAATAATGTTCTGTTCAATCTCCTAAGGTCTATTACTAGATGAAATCTTTTTGGTTCTTGTTTGGGCATCATAAACATAGGACTTACTATAGCAGTATCTTTAGCTTCAATTTTCCTGTTATCATAAGTTCTATAACATCTGTCTTTATTAATCTTCTCAACTTTCTTTTAATTTATTCCTTCTTTTCTGTAAAAAAAGATCTTGATTTTAGGACTATCTGCATAGCAAGATTTATTACTCTTTTTGGAAAAAATATAATCTCTCTTTCTAGCCATTTTATTATCAACAGAGCTAACTTTATCACTTCCTTCCAATATTTCACTGTTGAAACTTCATAAAACCTTTCTAACACATTCTATTTGTCATAATTCAATCTCATATTATCCTCTACTCTTGTTATAATTATCTTTTAAGCATTGTTAATTCTGTTTTTGTCTTGTGTTATTACCTCAAAAGAACATACTCAAATGCTTTCTAGACCTATATTTATTATTATAATGATTTTTTTTTTCATATAAATAACAAATAATCTTCTTGCCCATATCTAGCTTTCTGTTTGAACCAAAACTTCTAGCTTCTAATATAGGAAAAATTTATTATCCTGTCACAAGTTAAAATTATATAAAAAACTACTTTGTTCTAATTGCTAGTCATCAAAAAAAGGATTTAACTCACTAGCATTCATAATTAGGTTTTGTTGTACTACACCTTGCTGATTAGAAAATTGTTGTCAAGTAAGCAAAAATAATAAATGAGCTTGAACAAATACAGGTGTGAGCAGTTGTCTTTGTTGTAGATTATGCAATATATCTTACATATAACCTAATTGTTCTTCTATTCTTTGACTTTTATCCTAAAATGTTTTTAATTTCTTATTCTTAGAGAAAGTTTGTGTTATCAATCTAATCTTTTTTCTCTTCTCTCCAAAAAGTTAAGACATAGAATCAGCCAAATTGTTGAATATTATTTTTGCAACAACACCTCATCTATTCTCACTTGCACCTCTTATGATATAAGCTCTTTTCAAGCCACCTGCCTGACTAATAGCAAATAATTTACCTCATCTGTGTTTAATATCTTGTTCATTAACATACCAGCTTACACCACTCATTAAACTCCCACTAGTTTCTTACTTTAGACAGATCATGTTTTTTCTATAACCTTATCTCACTCTCTTCAAAATCAACTAATACCTTTTCTTTTTTACAAGACACTTATAAAAACTAAAATCCATCTTGTAAGCTCACTCTAAAACTATTCATTTCTAACTTATTATTACTATTATCAACTCCTGCTAAACTATCACACTTATGCAAATGAGAACCAGCTTTCTTATCTCCATCATCTTTCAGATTCACAACCTTTTTTCTAAACAAACTATTATATAATTCTTTCTTAGTTTTACATTTACTAATCAATTTATTTATCAATTCCTGTTTTAAACCAATGTTAGAAATATCCATCTCTTGACACAAGAATTTCAACATTTCAAGAGATAATCAACCAAAATTTACTTCAAAATTGACTTGACCATGTGATGGTTTCATCTTATTATTTGACTATGTTAAACTATCTTTTTCAAATACTATACCTTTATTTTTCTCTAAACTGTTTGTTATACTTTTTTAAATGATAAGAATACTAGTGCTCGAATTAACCAGAACGAAAGTCAGGTTCGCAGAAAAGACAAAGTTACTTGTTCTTACTTACCCTAACTATACTAATATACAAATCTCAAATTACCTCATACTATTCTAATTACCTCATAGTTACTCCATTACTACATACTACTCAATTACCTCATTCTTACCCAATTACCTTATACTTAATTACCTCATTCTTGCTACAACTAATCGACTAAATCAAACTCTTATCAATGATCGCACTACTAATACCTCAAATTACCACATACTTTCGTTCGATTGATCGATAATCGATAATCGATCGAACATGTGACCGTAATCGGGCCTATCACATGTTCGATCGTCCCACATGATTCGAGACAAAAGCTGCCTCGATACTTACGTATCGAGCAGCTATTATAATTTTGGAATATTTAGAATGGAGTGTTTAAAACAGTTTTATATTGCTTTAAAATGATTTTTACGTTTTAAAACATCACTAATATTGATCATAATGGTATAGTTATGGTTATGATTATAAATTCGAATCTACTGATTTTTTGACAAACTGATGGCATATTTCGGTTAAGAAATAATTACCAATTATATACAGTAATTCCAGTTTCCATCAACGCCATAATCAACAATGTTTTTAAAACATTGTAATAAATCAAGTTAAAAAACGTAAAAATCATTAAAACAGTTTTTTTTTACCATCCCTAAGTTAGATAAAGGTTAAATTCAGCAAATCCTCCGAACTCGGAATCGGGTGTACAAAATACTGTTCTTTCCTTTGAGTAGAATAATAAATCATTATCTGACAAATTCATATGATCATGAATTTATTTCTTGTTATTTTTTCCTGTTCTCAACCGACAGCACCCTGCAAATCATGATTATAAACTGCCAGATACACCATTATTGGACAAACTGGTGAATAACTATAATTTGACAAGTACCGTTTCGTGGCACGTGTCAATCATATCTTCCCCAGGAGAGCCAACAAAATTTTTACCATCATGTGATATTCGAAAAAATTCTTTAAGTTCGTTTATGTTAGGGTTAGAGCATATTTTAGTGTTAGAATTAGGAGTTTAATAGTAAAATCGGTAAAGGAAAACTTATTGTTAATACGCAAAAGATATTTCCTATGCAGATTTTGAGTTATAGGAGATTTTCGGCAAAACGAACGGTTTGTTTTGAATTTTTCTGATCACGTACAGTTACACCAAATTGAGATGCATTATTGGCTTATTTTCGTCGATCATCACGTGATGGTAAAAATTATATAGTAATTTTGTTGGCGATCCTGGGGTAGTTTCACAGACACGTGATTACTATGTGGCGCAAACCAATTATGTCAAACTGCTTAATAAAAAGGTTTCCTTGAACGATTTTACTATATATCATCCTAATGTCTAACAAATCGTCATACTTCATATACACCAAGGTGAATATTATTGTTAATTTGTTTATAAGATTGCTAAATACTTTTGAATTATTATTAATAAATGAATTCGATTAATTGCTTCGTAAATGGCATTAATAAACGTGAAAAGTTGAATGGCGTGATTAATGCATTGTACAACCATGAAACTACTTAACATATATATCTAACATGAATGCGGAATAATTAGGTAACAAAAATGACTATTTAGATATTAAAGGTGTTCGTCCTACCTGAGCTTATGAAATCGATGGATGATATTTGTTTAGAATTCAAACGTTATAGACACTTCTACTTTGGCTTGAAAATCTCACGATAACGAATATCATTCAACTAAATTGCATAGTGGCTAAGCTTCACTAGAATTCCTAAATAACTCAATTTGTTTCCCATTCTTGTTTCATTTGTTTATTTAATATGCTAAAGTTCTTCTAGTTCGAGAATATGATCATATGAAAACCATTATGTAATAAGTAAAATAAAACTTTTATTTTACGAAATAGAGTACCCCATCATTTTTCTAATTTAAAGTTTGTAAATTAATAATCTGAAATACACTTTATTTTGTTTAATTTTGTAACCCCAATTTAATCAAGTAATAGTCAAGGGAGAAGATCATTGCATAATCACCTACGTACATCTCAATGCACAAAAATTCACGATTTATTCGTTTATCAAGCATTTCACTTAGCATTCATATATGTGCATATTTCATGAAACATGTAAATCCTGCTACTATATTTTAAGCATGTTAAGTTATTTACATGGCACAATTAATATATTTATAACACGCAAATTTGAAAGGGATTATCCTGATTATTAAACTATTATGTGTAAATTTTTATCACGAATTTATTAAATTATCTTATCATAAATTGTGATCTATTACATTTTAGCACCATTATATATTTGGCACTTTATAAATACTTAAAATTACATCATCCCCAATTTGCTTTTTTACAACTCTACATAAACGTAATTATATTATAATGGTTCTAACTTGATTTGTTAACATTTGATACCGCCTTTCCGTAAGATGTAAGCTGTCGGAATACCTTTTTAGTTATTTTTATTGGTAATTCTACGAGATTATTCTTAAGTTGATGAATTACGCAACATAATAATAAATATTCACGAACTAAATTTTAAAGACTAAATGTCTCACATTTCATTCTAACTTCATTGCTTTAAATATATTCGGCAATCGCTTTAAGGTGCTTGGAACGATTTACTGAAAATTTTTTAATAAACTGATATTAATCATATTAAAAGATATATTGCTATCGCAATATTTAAAGATGTATTGACTTAAATCACATGATTTATGAATATCACTGATTATAAATCAATGAAAAAACACAATCTCATTGAAAATTTGATGCGTAAAAGTCATAAATTTTTGCAATAGTTAATTCGGCAAGATCTTAGTTTAATTGTATGCGTTTAACTGAAAATTGTGATAAACGCATTAATATCAATCGAGATATATTCGCGTCACGTAAATATTCATATTAAATTATCAAATCACTCGAGTATAAAGTGAATTAATCAAATTATTTTAGTATAAAATAATTCCCTAAAATCACTTTAGTAGTATAAAATAACTTGTTTAAATTACTTTAGTGTAAATAATTTCTTAAATCACTTTAGTATAAAAGTGAATTATTCAAATCACTTTAATATAAAGTGAATTAGTCAAAACACTTCAGTATAAGACAATTTATTCAAATAATTTAAGTATAAAATAATTTATTAAGATCACTAGTATAAAATAATTTATTCGAATCACTTTATTATAAATGGCATATTTGGTTCACAGAGATAAATAATATGTGCATCTTTGATTTAGCAAGATAAATATGACCGTGAAGAATTATTCTCATAAAACTCCTAAAAGGAAATATTACCTAATGACTTAATTGGTTACATGAATATGTAACATTTACTGTTGAATAAATATGAAAATAAAGCTTAGAACGGGTTAATATTAAGAAATAGATTCATGACACGTATTGCACCTTCCTTTGCATTAAACTTATAAAGTAATCCGCGTTCATTCAAGTTATTGGTCCTTATTTATATAAATTTTATACTAACATCTCTCTTCATAGTTGCAAAAAAAAAAAAAAACCACGGATATCATCAGTAGATTTCTTATCTTGCTTACCCCTTTGGTTCGTGATTTGTTCGGTTTTTATGCTATATTCTGTCCCATATCGTTCCGAGATTTGAAATTGACGTGATCTTATGCTCCTTTTTTGTTAAAATTGATAATTTCAAAGAATCTTAAAAAACCAAAAGGAAAAATGACTCCGAAATCTTTAAAGTTTACAAAATTGAATTGATACTTACGTTGTAAGCCACTCTATATTTGAGTGGCGTACTTATCATAGCCAATCATGTCGTCGAATTTCCAACTTGCTCGAAGATCGCGCCACTTTAAATAAACTCGTGAAACAGTCTAAAATTAGAGACAAATTTAAATGAGCTTCCTAATTGAATTTGTCCATGATCTTGTAGTTCTTATGCATTCATGGTGAATGCTCAACACTTCGCATATTACATACCGCCATTCATCATTCCTACGCCTTGTCAATTTAGTTGATATAACTAGTTTAGCTCTATTATCATATCTATATTCGTTTTTATAAATATGTCCGAATATGGAGGTTGCTTAAAGCCTTATATCGATATGGTATTTTATATTGTTCACGCGATTTTTATTTAAAATTCAATTCATGAAACTACAAGGATTAACCCGATCTCCAAATATGTTCAATTAGTACTCCTTTAACGCCGAAGCCGTTAAGCCCTGTAAATCATTTATTTATAGAATCATACACTAACGTAGTCGGCATAACATTAAAATTCAATAATGGTTGATGCGATATTTGGAAATATCTATACTGGTACCCGGGCATGTTGTACTTCCAATCAGATACTGACAATTGTTTATATCTGATTGTCATCCAGCATTTCTTGAATGCGGCCAGGTCTTGGCATAGTAACCAGCCTCATCAAAGTACAAAGCTTATTGTAAAATATCAGTGATTTCCGTTTACTTCCGGCTCGACTTTTCATTAGTCGGAAATTTTACATTACCGTTATCATTTTTCGCAAAAATATATTTTTTTTATTGACCAGAAAGTGATGATGGTGAGAAATACGTAGAAGAGGTGTCTTAAATCTTCTTAAAACAATGCAAAGAACGTAGCTGTAATTGTTACGCTTGGTCCTGTTAGATTTGAATATCTTGCAAAATATGTGAGAGAGCCCTTTTTTAGCTAATAGTCTTAAATATCATCGCCTTCATCTTGAATTTATTTTTAATGGAATGGAAAAACTCCCCATCAATACATATTAAGAATTTTGTTAATTCTTATTATATTTAAATTTCTCATTTTTAAAAGAAACCATTGACAACAAAAAGCGAATTACATCATCTGGAAATTTTGTGCGTCAACCAACTTCATATTATATCTGACATTAGATATTTATTTACCTATCGTACGTTTGTAAAATCCTTTTTGAATGAATATTCTACTTTGCTTCTCCGATCATGTTCTTTTAAGTTGTAAATCGTAGACATATTATATCGGAAATAAAAAGAACATAAATTGAGCAAGATACCTTTGAAAAATGATTAAAAATTTATAATATTTTTATTATTGTACTTGAATTTGATACGTAGAATTTTTTAATTGACACGAATTACTGATTAATGCGCCACTAACATTGTATACATTCAAGGTATAGTGAAAATAACTTTTTTTAAATAAATTTTTGATTTCTTTCTTTTCTATTTTAAATAAGTATTTTTCATCTACTAAAATCAGTTTATTCATTTGAAAGAAACGATAATGCTTAATTCATTTGTATAAAAAAACAACATAACTACTATACAGAAACAAAGAAATCATAATGAGCAATAACAGCATAGTAACTACATAGTTACTATTAAATTCAATAAAAAATATATCAATGACGATAATGGACAAATATTTGAAAAATGAATTTCAATATAGTAGATTAGATACGTATCAATGCGATTACGTTTAAACTGAGTATTCTTGTAAGAAAACAATTGTTAGATTAAGTTAAACGAAGATCACGGAAAATTTTAAACTTATGCTGCTCACTTTACCAACGTTCATTTCACCTTAAAATCATTTAGACGACATCACACAGGTTTAACATTTGATTAGTTGAAAGAGTATATTTTTAGTAAATTGTCACCTGATACAATATGACTAAATAAATTGAAGACGGATACTTAAACAATGTATATAGTACTAAATGTAATAGCTTTTGGCAGCAAAATTTGTAGCTTATTCTTTTATTTATTGTAGACACTTGATTCTTGTTGAAAAAGCCCACAATCTTCTTACTATTACATCAGATTTTGGATAATCTGAAACATGGTTAGTGTAAAAAGCTCCCAAGAACATAAAGTGTCGAAATAAAATCTTACTAGTTAAAGATAAAAATCATAAATCGTTAGTCGACTATTCGACTAAAAAGTTTATTTTATTACAAACATGAAGTTATAATAAACAAATTAGATTGGCAATTGATTAGTCGATGAGTTGACTAGTCAATTGTTAGTCGATGACTAATAATTTAGTCTAGTGACTGATCGACTTGACCGATTCTCAATCCTTACTATATGGGTAATTATTTTTGAATCCAGGCAAAATGTTATTATTTATATCATATATAAATTTGGTCCGGGCTCAAAAATAATTACCCATATAGCGATAAAATTAAAAATAACTTTGATTAACAAAATCCTCTGTTGTGAAATACCAAGATTTTAATGCTATTACCTAGAATACGGTAAAATAAAATTCGTTCATTGGGTTTGATATCACTAAAACTGGTCAAATTTGTTAGCGTATTTTCTAAAAAAAAATTTATACCAAATTCCATTCATACAAAAAAAAATATTATATGCGTTGTTTTATTATTTTCAAACCTAGTTTATATAATTAACAGTCGTGAAATCTGCAATTGTGATCGGGAACGGCATTTCGGATACAGAGTAGTAGATATAATATAAGGGGGGATGTAAAGACAAATTAAACATCCTTAAAAATATTAAAGAAATAATTGTAAATAGTTTTATTAAATATTGACTGTAAAGCTACATTTGAAAATAACAAAATTGAATAATATAAATAAAGGTTGAAATGGTCTCTTAGGAGAATTATGCTTTGTTTGTGTTATTAAATATTAAGTTCTAATATTATACATTGATTATAATATTATATTAACACTTTACCCTATATAAACCTTATAAATCTCATATAAATCATTATTTGTTTAAGTTCTTGGTTACATTACTTACCTACTTATTTTTGTTGATCCAAGTAATCAAAAATTTTAATTACCTATCAATTAAATTGGTTGTTTATTTTTGATTATATAAGATTTTAAATTATAAAACAACTGAGTTACAGTTTTTAAAAGTTCATATTTTGAAGTTAACTAAGAGATTCAAAAATAAAACAATAATATTTGTTATCCTCTTCTCTTTTCAATTAGAAAAAATTGAATTAACAAAAAAATATTTAACTAATTAAGAAACCTATCTAAATTAAGTAAAAATTTAGTATTAGATAATATTTTAAAAAGAATTTTTATTCAATTTAGCTTTGTTTTTATGAATATTGACCAGTTTAAAAAATTAATAAAGTATAATCAAATTCTTCAAAGATGTAGTCAAATATTATTAAAAGAAATAAATCTAGTTCAAAAGAAACAACCTATATAAAAATTAGAAATTTAGCAAAAAAATCATAAAAACCTAATTGAATAGTTTGACAATTTCAAATAAGTTACAAAAGTGAATAATTAGACAAATAAAAGAAAACTCAAAATAATTTTTATATTTATAAAGAAATAGACAAAATGATATAAGAATAATAACATTAATATAAATAAATAAAAAACTAATACTAAATAAAATAGAAGTTTTTATTATTTGGTGATTACTTTCTTTATTACTTTTAAATATTAGTACAAGTAATATATTTAGTTAAATAATCATATTTAACTTAAAAACAAAAAAGTTAATACTTATGTTACCAAGTTTAAGAAACTTTTAAGCTATATAAATTAAACTAACTTTTTATTCATTCAGTATATTATAAGAATGTTTCTAAGTGAATTAAAAAATAATAACCTTTATAATAGTAACATTTTTAAATAATTTTAATAAAGTTATTAAAATAAAAAGAAAAATTAAAGTTAGCAAATATTATAAAATTCATCTATACAAGACTTTAGTAATCTTAAATAATAAGAATAAGTTAATTAAAATATTAATTAAGTAGGCATAACAACTAGTAATAAATTATATTACAATAACTAACACAAGTTGAACAAATGAATAAAGGATAAATAATAGATAAATAAAATAAAAAAAAACTGTTATTATTCTACCTTATATCTGCCAAATAACAGTAATATAATAGTAGAATAATAGTAAAATAACAGAAGATTTGTTGATATAAGTAACATAATAATAACATAATAGCAAAATAATAGAACAGTTCTATTATTTTACTTTTAGTCTTTGTAACTA
>CAJVQA010011051.1:0-10972 GCA_910591915.1 Cetraspora pellucida
GTGCTGTTATAAAGGTATCGTGATCTATATTATCCAATGGGAGATGTATTTCATACGTCCAATCAGAACTTGGGGGGGAAATTAGGGCTCCCTATAAAATCGTCATATCCCAACTCTATTTTTAATTTTTCTAAAAATATTAACTCTATATTTTGGGAGTCTTTTGTAGTGTAGTGGCCCACTTTACTATCAGTTGATTAATAAAAATATATTACAGTCTACTCTCCACAAACTCGTATTAGATCTAGAAATAATTGCTTTTGAAGGTAATGTTAAAAAGATAACTCAAAAGTATAGATAAAATAATATATTTTTCAACTATCCTATAAATTTATATTTTGTTTAGGCTGCATGAAATGGTTTATACTGTAACTATAAAATTTACTATCTCTTAAACTGTTTAAAATTCAGGGCAGATCTGCCCTAAAATTTTCTGATAATCATGTATACTACAAATATACAAAAAATAATAACATAAATAATATAATGTCATAAATAAGATTAAAATGTTATTTATTTAATTTATTTATGTTCATAGCACTTAATAAAGCAATCTGGGTGTTGTTTATTAATACATAAAGGAATGTTGCATACTGTACACTATATATAACTTTGTGATGAATTCTTGTCATGTTTTCCATGCTCAGGCATGTATTGAAACTGGTACAAAATACAAGAATCTTTCTCTTTATACCATTCTGAATAATGGCTTTGTGGTTGTAATCATACAATTGGTAAATCAATTTTTTTTGTAACATAAATAAACTTTTTTTCTAAATTTGATTATGTAATTCTGATTGAATTTTTGGTTTATTTTTTTTGTGTATATAATTTTTTTTTCATTTCCAATAATTCTTTAACTAAACTCCATGCTAAATTTATTTTTAAATTTTTGCATATTGTGTTCAATTAAAAGCTTTTAAAATAAGAAAAGTATTAACAATATTAATATCGAGAAGTCAAAAAAATAATAACATCCAAGTACAATATACAGGTACTTGCATACTATAATAGCCTCTTAATTGGTTATCTATATCTACATCATCCATATAATAATTATAATCATCAATTATAACTGGTGTAAGAAGAATTTTTTTGCTTATATTACTGAACATACTTTGTACTTTGTTAGTATTAGTACTAGTTGTTTATGGTCATTATCTTTCTTTTTCTATTTTACATTCTTTATTTAAAATTTTATGTATATTTATTAACATATTTATAAGATCATTATCCATCTATAACACAACTAATACATCATCCACAATAACATCAAAAAGAGTATCTCATTATATTTTTTTTGATTTTTGATTTTTAAAAAATCACAAAATTTCAAAGTATTATTTTATACTGTTTCATAACTGGTATATATATTTTTTTACATATAACTAAACAGATTAATACTTGTAAAAAAATTATCTATATAAATATCAAATACTTTGTCTTTCAGAACCTGAGATATTAGATAATATACTTGTAAACTGATCTTATTAATATTCAGAATTGGATTAATTTTAGAATTAAATTCAATACGAAAAGTAAAAATAAAACAATAGCTATATCTTGAATTATATAATAAAAGTATTTTAAATCTTTCTGACGTGGGCTTATTTTTGATTCATATTGAATGACTATTTCTTTCTTTAAATTTAAAATTATTTTATCAACTAAAACCTATGATTTTAATAATGTTAACAACAGCTTTCTTTATATTTGTAAGTATTGTTTTATTAAATAATTTGTATTTATATTTCTTTAAATGAGTATTATTTAATTTTTTTTTTTTGGTGTTAAGGTGAAGCCTTGCTTATATGTTTATTAATAATTTTAATTATATATTTTAGTGCAGGAGTACTAAAATAAACTAAGATTGTTTGTAATAAAATAAAAGTTACATACAAGAATGAGAGCTTAGACTAGTTTATCTACAACTTAAACCAACTATGGTGGTCAAGGCCCACCTAGATTTGGAGTATTAGTATATAGTTAGAAGGAATATTGTATTTAATTCAGAAAATTAACCAGATGTTGAGTTTTCTAATTGCTTGACCAATTAGTGAACATATATTAGATTGTAAATAAAGTTGATCTGTAATGTTATATAGACATAAGTATGTATAGACTTAGCAATGTTGTTTGAGACTCTATGATTTGGATGTTGTATATTAGTATTACTAATATTATTTTGGTATCTTGGTGGAATTTGGTTATATTTTTTCTAATTAGAAAATTCAATGCAGTATAGTTTTCAAATTAGTTCATAGATTTGTTTATTAATGTGTAGAAGTATTTGAATTACTATTTGTAAAACTAATTACAAAGGTATATTAAAGTTGCAAATAACTTCAATAAGTGATTTAGATATAAGTCCTTTAAGTATAATGTCTATAAAATATAAATTGTGTTGAAATAATATGTGATCAAAGCATGGATGATAGCATATATTAGAACCTAGTTTTTGAAGTTGAAAAGGTGATAAGTCCAGTTTAGTCTTGAAAAGTATTTAGTTAACAGATATATGAATAATATTAAAGAGAGTATTATATATGTTAGAGCATGTGTACCAGTATATAGATAAGTTAGAAAGATTACATTTGAAGCAATTAGTATTGATAAAGATATGAAGATATCTATTATAAAGAAAAAATTAAGTAGATAGCTTATTTAGTAAAAATTTAGATTTAAAAGCTTTGAGTTGATTAAGTTTAAAGCTGTTGTAAAAAGATATAGGTTTTTGATTATAATTAAAATAAAGCCAAGAAGAGGTTTAGTCTATGAAGTAGTTTAGATGAGACTATTTATTGTTTTTTTTTTGTGAAGACCATATTGCTAATATATATGCTTTGCATATATTTTTGATAAAATATCTAGTTAGTAGTTCAATGAAGTTTTGTTCTTATTGAAGAATATGATAAAGGTTATAAATATTAGTATAATTAAAGATGAGAGATTGAAGAAGTATATGTTGTTTTGCTAAGAAGTCTGCAAGCTTATTGAAAGGATTATCAGTATAGGCTTGAACTTTGTAAAAGGTAATTTGAAGGTTAAAGGATTTATAATATTAAGTAAGATATGCTATAAGAACTATATGCTAAATTTAAATAACTTGTTAGAGTTTTTAATTGGTTCGATAGTGTATAAAATTTTGAAATAACAGATTGTAAGTTAGTGTAGATGCTAATAGATGAATTGCAGGATATAGTAGATATTGCAGATAAAATTAAAACTAATTCAGCTTTATAAAATGATGACTATAAATGGACTTAGACTGAAAATTTATAGATAATTAGATTTTGTTTATTGATTTTGACCCATCCAATATCTATAAAACATTGTTCTAAATTAATATCAATAACAGAACTATTAGTATAAAAAATAAAGTTATTATTTGTAGAATTAGATAGATAAATCTTTTGAAGCTTGTGAGTGCAGCTGTTTGGTTTAAAGATTTCTAAAATACTAGAGTTGTGTATAATAATATTAGAAGGTATAGAAGATATGTATAAAGTGTGTTTAATAGCTGTTGAGTATATAATATCAATGTAATTGACATTGAGTTTAAGATTGTTAGAAGTTTTTTTGACTAAAAATGTTGCAGAAATAATTGCTGATACATTAATAGTACATATTTGGTTAATTTTATTTGAATTAAAATGGCATCTTGTACATGGTTTGTATTTGATAAGTGGGAATAGGTAATATTAATTGTAATCTAAATTAATATTAGATTTCCAATATGTAATCGAGAATGAATTAGAGATAAGAATATATTTGCGAATTTTTCAAAAATAATTTCTTCATTATTGGAATGATAAGTAAGAAGCCAAGGTTTTTGTTTTTTGGCAATATAATAAGTATTGTATACAAAAGAGTTGGTAACAGGTGATTGAAAGTGAGATAAGATAGTTCTATAATATTTATCTGATATGATTTTGTTTTCAAGAGAGTTAAAACATAAAGGTTGTTTTCCTTTTGTTAGTTGGTATAGTCTTGTAAAAGATGTTGCTATTTAAGTAAAATACTGTTATTAGCAGTATATAGTTGCTCTAAATAAAGAATATTAAGTTTTCTAATTGTTTTTTAAAGATAATGTATTTTGAATATTGTATAAATATAGGTTCAATTGGTTTGCATATATTGTGTATAGTATTTGGCTATAATATATTGTGATGAGCAGAGATTGTAATATTAAGATATTAAAACAACTGAATAATTTTAAAATTAAGAATAAGTTTGTTGTATCCATCAATAATAGATTAGTTATGTTGAAAAAATTAGTAATAGACCAGAGGTTATTTTGAAGTTGTTGCAGCCTAATTTTAGTTGTTGTGTTAAGAATATTAGGATCATTAATCCATTGTTGAAAGTTAGTAATATGATGTTGCAGTTGAATATTCCAAATATTATGGATATTGTATAAATATGGGTTGAACATAAAGCTGTTAGGAAAGGATCTAGATAGGTTGGATTTATGTTTAGTTATAGTAAGCTATTTGGCTAATATGCTATTGCATATAAAATGTAAGAAAATAGTATTGTGTAGTCTATATTCAATAGTTGGTATGACTACTGTATTAATGATATATGCTATTTGTTTTTCAGTAATTTTTTTAATACTAGTAATATTGATTAGTTGGATTGCTTTAGCTTGAATTAGCTGGACTTGTTTGGACATAGATCTATTAAGTGTAAACTAGCAGCCCAAGAATTTGAATGATTGGTTGGTAGGATAGGTTTAATTGATAAATCAAAGAAGGAAAGTTCAGCAGTAGATGATGTATTAGAAACCAGAATAGATTTGGTTGGATTAATTTGTTTATCTGCCATGTAATAAAAGGATGATACCATTTTGGTAATTAATACAAGTTTATTTTTGGACTGTGCTATCCAGAGGGTATTGTTCATGTATGCCAGTACAAATATAGAGGTTTGTAAGTTTTGTAGTTGAAGTGAAGAGAAGTTAGTATTCCATGAGATATGTAGAATGTATCTATAAAAATATTTGGTAATTTTATTAATAAGAGAGTTATAGTAAATTCTCCAGAAGAGTAATGTAATTGTCTCTCTTTGATTAATGCTATTTTTAACTGTATAAGAATTTGTAAGTCCAAGATTGGTTATAACACGATTATAGTGATCAGTAAGAATATCAGTTAGGATTTTAATAAGATATTGGGGCATTTGTAATCATAATAATAATTTTTCAAAAAGATTAGAGTTGACAGACTCATAGGCCTTACTCATGTCTTGTAATAGTAGCCAGAATTGTTTAGAGTTGCAGAAAGCATCTTTTATAGTATTGTTTAAGATATATATTGAAATTGATATACTATTGCCAGAAAGGGTAATATAGTTGTATGGAAATAGAATAGAGTGTTGGATAAAGATACTATTAAGTCTATTAGTAAGAAGTTTTGTATAAAGTTTTTTAATGTGTTTAAGAAGGCTAATAGGTCTATTATTAGTAAGGTTGACATCAAATATAGGTTTTTTGGATATTGGAAATATTCTTTCTTCTTTTTATTGCTTGAATATATGCTTTAGTTCAAGACATTTGTTAAATAATGCAGTTGTAGCTGTTATAAATGTAGGACCTGCATGTTTTAGTATTTTATAGCTAATACCTAATAGACCACAGACTTTGTTGTTACAAAGTTGATTTAGAATTGTAGAAATTTTCTTTTCAGTAAAGTTAGTAAGAGCCTGTTGGTATCAGTCAGATTCAATATCAGCTTTGGGTTGATATTCATCTAACCAGAAGGAGTTAAAGTTTGAGTTTGAATATAGTGAAGAGAAGTTCATTGATCAAAGTAGTTCTGAATGTGTTATTTAATAAGTAGAGTTTCTGTAATGATATTAGTATTAGTTTTAATGTTATAAATCTGACAGAATCACAGTATCAATTAAGTATACAGTTAATCATTGATGTAGATTTGTGTTAGAGTTTAGAGCATCTTTTTGCTATATTATCATTAATATGTTCTCTAATGTTTTTAATGTTTTCCAAATTGTGTGCATGATATAATGATTTTTATTCTGTATTAGCTAAGGAAATCTATTTAGATAATAGTGCATAGTCACTTGGCATAAATGGAATATTAAGAAAATAAAAAAAGTTAAGTTTATAAATTGTTTGATTGTATTGAATAGGTATAGTTAATTGTTGCTAAATAGAGGCTTTGGTTTGTCTAATGACATTTTCAAGTTTTTTAAAGTAAAAGTGTAATTGTGATGCTTTTGAGGAGAATATATGTTGAAAGTTGCATATAATAAATTTTTTATTTGGAATATATGTATATGTAATGAAGATAATACTAGTTTGGATTTTGTACCAAGTTGTTTTAATAGAGACAGTTGTCTGAGTTAAAAGAAGAGTGTAAGTTGATTTTAGATTAGATGAAACTTGGTTAGTAAAGTTTTGCCAAAGTTTATTATTCATGTTTTTGTATTAAAATATTCTTCTTTTGGTGTTAGTAATAGCTCTTTATTTGCCTATAAAAGCATAAGAGAATTCTTATATAAAAATAAGAATATTATAATCACTACAGATATTACTATTTGGATCATCAGTAGTATATAATATAAGGTAGCATAGTAAAAAATAGTTGGTCCAAATATAATCAATACAGAATTGTATCGATTACTATGCCAGGTAGGTGTTGAAGTATTAGTATGAATGGCCAGGTCAACATGTTATTATGATATAAAAAATGTAAAAGTTTAGATTTGATAGAAGAAAATTGGGAATTATTAGTTGCGATAAAGTCTTTCATAACAATGGGCAGTATATTTTTATGTTCAGCTTCTTGTATGCATTGTATAATAGTATTTTGAGCCAGAAGTCTGAGTTGTGAACCATTACATAGTTGATAAGTTGGTATAATACAGAATTTAAAATCATGTTTGAAGAATAAATTAATTGCAATTGCATAACTATGAAATTGAAGAATATTGTATATGTGAGATTTAAAATAGTTTTGTATCATGATTGCAGTTCCAGTTTTAGAGTTACTACAACATGGCCAATAATAAAAATAATAAGGAGATTTTTGTAATTTTATAGTTGCATTATCTTGGAATATTTTTGTTTTAGTTATACCAATAATATTTATATTATAAGATAGACAGTAGTCTTCCCAGACTTGTTGTTTAAGATCTTCATTATGTTCTTTTACATTATGTATATATATTTTTAAGAATAAAGGTTGGTAGAATATAGTTATTAGATTATTTGTTTGTGTTAGATTATTGGAGAAAGATGAAACTAATCTGTGATAATTTGAAGATTCTAGTCTTTGGAATAAGTGAGAGGTAGAGAAGAACTAGTGATCTGAGAATGCTGGTATAAAAAAAACTGATATTGATGTATTTGATTTTAGTTGGAGATTTGGATAATGCCAAATGGTTTGGACTGATAAGATAAAGTAATTAGATGGAGGTTTGGGTTCTAATAGAAGATAGATATAAGCTTCGCTATGATCATTTTTAATAGAGATAGTTAATGTGTAGCCACATAAGTTATTAGGTAAGTAGCCAAAGCTGTGAATATGTTATAAAAAAGTAATAATAGTTTGAGAATGAGAAAGTAGTAGTATGTGGTTATAAAATAAAAATTTGGTATAACAAGTATTAAATTAGATGTTGTCATAGTATTGGTTAGCTATAGTGGTTTTATTATAGCCTTCTAAAATAGCTCCTACTATTTGAGAATAATTGTTGTCTAATTCATTGTTCTTTATAATTAAGTTAATATCCAGTGTATTATTGTTAATTGAAAAGAATTTAGAGGGGATAAATATAAATTAGTAGTAGGTATAACCTGATAATTGTGGGAAGAA
Organism: Cetraspora pellucida; assembly: GCA_910591915.1. Taxonomy (NCBI): domain Eukaryota; kingdom Fungi; phylum Glomeromycota; class Glomeromycetes; order Diversisporales; family Gigasporaceae; genus Cetraspora; species Cetraspora pellucida. Next base: position 7,839 of record CAJVQA010011051.1, read on the forward strand.
GTAATTAGGTAAGGGTTGAGACACATATAGTAGATATATATAATATTCACTATAGTCAAGTTTGATTGCTAGTCTTAGTACATAGTTAAAATTATTGTATTGTGTAAAGTTGTATTGGTTGGTAGATGTGTTTTAAGAATAAGTTAAGTATTTGTGGATGTGTAAATAGAGGTAGATTTAGACATGATAGCTATTGGTTATAGCATGAGTCTGGATCATGTAATGTCTTGTGGATTGGTTCTTGTAATGCTTTCTTGAAGTTTGATAATGAAATGAAATTCAAGAAAGAAGAAGATTTTTCTATAGTTTCACTCACCATATGCTCAGCTTTTACAGCTATGAAGAGTGCTATAGCCTGCTCTGTATATTGAGTCTGGCTATCATTAACTTGGTTCTCTGCATAAATAGACTTAACCACCTGTCCACTTATATCATTTTCTTCTGGAAATGGTCTATTATTAATAAAGAACATTATTATTCCAGAAGTGATGGCTGCTTTTATGAATACTACAGAAGAATTTATTAAAAAGGAGTCTTTTTTTCATTTTTCAAGAAAAGTAACTTCTTAATTAAAATAGGTATTTCAAATTTGATATTAAATTTGTTATGTAATATTGTTTCTGCCTCTGATAAGGCTTTTTCTTTATAGAATTTAGTTATTTTGAAGTAATTTGGAGAATTGCCTTGTGTCTAATCAAAGTATGTAATACCTCAGGCTAGAAAGTCAGTATCAATTAGTTTTGCTATAAGGAACTCAATAGCTTGTTGTTTATCTATTTTGTCAATATTGTGGTTTTGAGTAGCAGTATTATGATATTTGAATAAGTATTGATAAAAGTAAAAGCCTTGTTATTTAGGATTAGTTTTAATAGCATTAGAAGAACAAGTATATTCTTCTGCCTTTGTTGCTAGTTCATCAAGAGTTAAAGTAGGAATTGGTTTTGTGAATATAGCTTCATGTTTGCCTTTAATATAGAATATGGATGTATTAAGGAAAGGTTCATTTGATGTTTTAGTATCTACTTTGAGATAGGTTTTGTAAGATGTTTCAAATATATCTTTAATGAGTGTAGATAAATTGTGTATAGATTGTAATATAAAAGTTTTTTTTTGAATTAGTATTAGCTTCTTTTGTTTTTTCTTTTGTATCAGTTAGTTCAAGATAGAGACATTTAGAGTCTATACAAGTGAGTTATAGTAGTTGGCATGTTTAAAAGTTTCATGATATCATTCTTGAAGATTAGTTGGTTTTATGAATTCGATATTAGTTGGCAAAAGGTTTTTCAAATGCAAGATAAAGTGTTTTTTCTGAATTTATATTAAAGGTAGTTAGATACTTTGGTTTTGTTAATTATATTGGAGAATTGTCACTATATAATAGAAAGGCTTTTTTAAACTATTTATTAAAATAACTAAGCAAGTTTTTAAATGATGGTATATTATATTTGTTAAGGAAAAAAGATTTTGGAAGAATGAAATTCAGTTTGATATTGAATCAGTTATCTATTTTGATGAAAAGATATTGTTGTTCTTTGTCAAAATCAGTAACCTCAGATATTATTTTAAACCTTTTAGGTTTGAGTTTAATATCTTTGACAAATTTTGTATAATTGATTGCTTGGTAATTATTAGAAAGGTATAAATGTAAGTAAACAAGATTGAGACAAAATTGTAGATGATTTTCAGTTTTAATTAATAGGATTATTGCAGGAGAGGTAAATATTTTAGGATATTTAAGTTTGGTAAAAAAGATTGTTATAAATATATGAATAAGTTTTTTAAGACTTTCTTCTAAAATATTGAAGAGAATTGTTGCAGTTTATCTGTTTAAGAGTTGTGTTTTTGGATTAGGTCAATATGAAATTTTGGTCTGGTACTAGTTATTTGTCTAATCAATAAATAAAAACTAGCTTTAAGTATGTATTTAGTTTCTGTAACTTCTTTAAGAACTTTATCAGAGTAAAAATTATATAAGTGTTCTTTAAGAAAATTAAAAAGTTGATGTAATATTTTAGTTTCTAATTTTGTATGATTTTGTATTTTATTAGTACTGCGAAATTTACTAACCAATCAAATGATGGATTGAGTTTAGGTCTTGTTGCTTGACTGTAAGATTGTTTATTTGATTTTTGGTGTTGTTATTGTTGTTCATTATTAATTGTTTTATTTATAATAGGAATAAGAGGTATAAGTTTGGAAATAAGAAGATTCTTGATGATAGATTATTTTTAATATGAGTTTTGTTAATTTTGTTGATTTTGTTAATTTTGTTTTAATAATCCTAAGAATTTTTTGAAAATTAAAATTTTTTCTTCTTTAAGTAGTGTAATAAGTTTGATTACAAGAATGGTTTGGATTTTTATAGAAATAAGTACTTTGGTTTGAGTAATAGGTTTAAGTTTAAGTTTATAAATATATTTAAGATATGCTAGAAATTCTTTAATAATAAGAATAGATTTGTCGAGAAGTAAATGTGTATTATTTTCTAGAAAAACACATAAGATGTTTTTATTTTGACAAATAATACAAGTATATACATGATAAGAGTATGCTTAAATTTGGGGAGTTTGTGTTAAGCTAGATGAAGTTTTTTATTGAGTTGTAGAATAATTCAAAGAGAATAATAATAGAGAAACAATAGTTGTTTTTGTAATTAGTGATTAAGGAATAATTTTTTTAAATTGTCTATCTTGTATAGATATAATATCAATATCAATATATATAGATTTTTGAGAAGAAAGAAAAGAAGTTGCTTGTCTAGGTGGAATATTAAGATTACTAAAAGTAAAAAGAATATAGAATTTTTGGCAATAATAGTGGACAATGATAGGTTGAGTAGGAGTTTTAAAGTAGTGAAGAGATTTAGCAATATTGCATTCAGATGGGCTAAATACAAATATCATCACTTTAAGTTGTGTAAGTTGCATTTCTCAAATTATTGTATTATAATGATCACTGTACTTGTTATGAAAATAGTTAAGATCAAAATGATCTGATTCTTGGGTGATCAAAGTAGGCATTTTGTTTAATAAAGAAGAAAAAATACTACAAGTATACTTTTTTTTTTTTTAAATATTAACGGTAAGGCCATGCCTTTAACTTTATTGAAATTCAATTGAAGTTTTTACAAAGAA
>CAJVQA010011052.1:0-10972 GCA_910591915.1 Cetraspora pellucida
TATTATAAGGAACTTATAGTACTATTTCCAAGTTTTTGTTAATTTTGTTTGTTTTGATGATCTATGAGAAAGAGTTGGTGTGAGATGCTTATTCATATCCTTAGGACTTATATCTTATTTTATATAGTATATCTTTAAAAACATTATTATTAAAGCCTTTTGTATCCTATATATAGCTAATCTAGTTTTATGTAACATGCTATAGTTACTTAACATTTGTAATTAGGACTAATATTAAACTGTTACATTACATTATTTTTATCTTTGTAAAGTTTATTCAAATTCTAGTACTTATCTTTTTAATATCTTCTCTATTATCTCTTACTAACTGCAACTTAGAACTAACAGACTCTTTAGATTTCCAATCCAGATAGGCTAATATAGTATACCTTAGTATCTTTTTCTTTCAGTAATTCTAGCAACCTGGTTGATCATATGCTCTTTTATATATCTTGTCATTCAGTTTATCTGTCTGTTCTTATAAATATGTTTTATAAACTTTCATCAATCCAACAATACCATCAAAAGTTTGTGCTACCTCTTTACTTAAAAATTTCCAAGTAGGTTTCCATTATCTCAGTTCTTTAGTCTTTTATGTCTAATAGTCTTATTATAAATTTGTACTAAAATCTTATACAAGATTGATTATACATTCTTTTATATACATATAACATTATACTTTATATAAATGCCCTAAGCTTCTAATATCAATAGAACCTAACTTGGTTATCTGGATTGCAATCATATAAGGCCAACTGATCAACAGAAGACAGTTACTATAATATAAATATAATTTTTAGATTTTATTATAAGTGGGATTTGAACCTTAGATCTACTACTTGAAGAATGACAATCCAACCATTACACTAAAATCACCATCTTCAGTTCTTGTAATTATATAAATCTATAAAACTAAAAAAAACTAGAATTTATTTGAAAAAATCTAAGAAGTAACATGAATTTTTAACAGTACTACTGTAAAAACTAGATTGAGAAAACAGATACCAATACAAAGAAATCAGATAGGCAAGAACCTTTAGGTAAAAGGTACTACCAATTAGGTTGCTAAGTCAAACTGAAAAAAAAAATATTAGAACAAACTTGATATATCACAAACAGGTTACAATCCTTCTAAGCTATCTAAATTAAAAGTCTAAAAACAAAGTAAAAATATACTAAGTACTAGAGATATGCTGTGAAATAAGTATTTGGATACAGATGAACTTTGCAAGTGTATAACCCAAAAGTGCTAATAAAGTCAAAAGACCAAAGAGATCAGCTTAAAAAAAAAAATTAAAATAAAAAATATTACATCCTGCCCTTAATTGATCTGATTTGTTAATTTGATTCATATTGCTAAATCATTTGACCAATTTGACCAGATTAATATGACCAGAAACCCTTTAACCAACGATTAGAAATTTAAAATTGACCACTAATTTGACCAACGCTGATTAAATGTAAAGGACTAATATGAGGTTAGTTTCAACTTGAGATCAATTAGTATTTTGAATAATTATTAACAAACTCTACATACTAATTTGCCTCACGTTGGACCAACCTTAACTTGGTCTCTTACATTTAATAGTTGCTATATATATACTTATTTCACATCCTATATTAGGCCATACAAATTTAATAAATTGGTTCTCATAACCCAGCTGAAACAAATTTGAAAAACTTTAAAAAATTTTGACTATATTTACTATTTCGATAATTTCGATATATACTTTTTAGAAATCGAAAATTTTTTTAATATATATGTTATGAGAACCACAAGGATTAACTTTGGTGACCTTATGCAATATGCAACCTCATAGCCATACGGTTAACTGGGTAATAAATTTACATCCGGTTTTAATCTTAATATATTAAAATGTATAATTTTCACACTTTTAACGTACTCCATTCCTAAAAAATCACAATTAGTAACTTCCCAAAAATCAATCTTCATAATAATTGGTGTCTACCGCTTTTTTAAATATCACACTATAAGAATTCACTAATTTTATGAATCTGCATAGCATGTAATTATTCATTATGCGTGCTTCCTAAAAAATGCACACATATTTTCATAAACTAAAAATGTTGTACAAGTGCTTGGAAGAACTCTCAATATATTTGGAGCCAACCCTTTATAAAATCCTAAAAACCCTTCAGCACTTTTAAAATAAAAGTTAGTTATAATATAAATCGGGGTTAAATATAATTTTTATATTACCTGTAAACCTTCTTTATCGTGTCAATTACACCATTATATTTGAAAACAAATTTTTGATTATTTAATCTTGTGCGAATTAGTTGATAAGGATATGTTGCTACAATAGCTATTGTTTTCGAAGACCCAGCCACTAAAATATATTCAATGTTGTCCTAAAAACAAAAAAACATATTATCATTAGTTTACATGAAAAAAGGTGAACTTGTGTGAATATAAACTAAACGTGAATAAAGCTTACCAATCGTTCACGATCTTTTTCAGGTGCAATTTTTAATCTCCACTTTTTCATTTCCTCGTAAAACATAAAATGTACAGCTCCATTAGAAACTCCTAATAATCCTGGAATCAACCCTTTATATAGGCCTCGAATTCCCTCATACTTTGCTATTTGGTACAGACCATCTTTAAATAATACATGACATAGAATTTTAAGGGTTAATTTTTATGTTAGAGAAATAAGGTATTGACTAATTAATATCAGCTCATTACAATTCCCACCTTCCTTTCACTAAGATTTGTCAACTAACCGATAATTAAAAGAGAATATTAGAGAAATTGGTTATAATGAGCTGATATCTGTAGCGTCCTAAAAGGTTGAATATTTATTACCTATTAATCCTTTATACGCATCCGGATCTTTACGATTTGTAACGCACATCCGTGTCTTAACCACCCAAAATGGATTTGTCATGAAAACCGTTATAGCACCTTGTTTAAATGATTACATAATATTTAAATTGAACGCTTTTTTTTTCTTTAAATTATTTACTAACAATCATAATTACCTGCCTCAGCCGATGCTAATAGATGTTGTGCAGCGGAGAGTTTTGTTAATTTATCACCATTAGCCATCCATTGCTTTATTAAATCGTACCTAAGTTATAACCAAATATAATATTAAATCGATGCGTTAGTAAGGGGCATGTTATTTATTACTTAAAGTGTTGATCAGATCATGAACTATATGAGACATGATAACAAATTTATCCATTTATTCATGATAAATCATTTAATAATAGATGACACACCCCTTAAACACTTTATATATTAAAACACTTTTGATGTGGATAATAAACCTACCAATGATCTGGTATACTTCCTTACCAATAAAAATAAAGTCCCCAACTGGCCGTTGAACCAGCCAAATTTGGTGAAACACCACGATAGAGTCCTATAAGACCCTCTTTACGAGCAATTGTCCTCAATGTATTGAACGTAGCACCAAAATGACGTTCTTTTAAACTTTTAATCGAATCATCGGCTGAATAATCAATCATTAATTTATTTAAATCAATAATTTATTTAATAATCTTTAATAGTTTTAAAAAAATTCTTATTTTCACAGATATATCTACTCACCCACCTTGAAATCTTGTCTTTACCAAATCTAAAGGGTGTAAAATTATCGTGGAAACAGCACCCGCAGTGAATCCAGCAACAGCATTATCCTATAGAAATCACAGTTTTAACAAAATTGCAAAATAATTCTTTTTAAAGATAGATTTATTCAGCAATATAGAGAGTACCAAAGCAGAATTGCCTAAAAAAGATTTGGGCATTTTCCTACGTATTATTACAATTAGATAAGCTCAAGCACGTAAATTTTTTTTAAAAATTTTGAAAAGATGGTTGAACATGTGATACAGTTTTCGTAAACGCCTATTCCGGATTAGCCCGACATAGAATTCGAACACGTGCAAAAGAGGAAAAGGAGGAAATACTTACTACCCCAAGAACACCTCCAATTTTTCTGCGCGATCACGTGATATTACGTATAAGCAATGATCGATATAAGCGATAATCGACTTTTTTTTTGAATTACTCTTATTATTAACGTTAATAATAGCTGTATTGTTAATGATAGTAAGAATACCTATAAATAAATTTATTAAAAAAAATTGCTTTCTAAAATCTTGTGAGTCTCCTGTCACCAACAACCCTCAAAAAGTTTCAAGCAAACAATAACGAATTTAAACATTTACTAATTTCAGGTACACAATATCTTTACCAAGAATATTTTTATTATTTATTTAATATAACTTTTGAATCAACTTAGAATTTTAATTTAAAAAATAATTATGCGCATATTGATTTTAGATCAAACTGAAGTATATGCGTACAATTAAATATGTAATAAAGATTATATTCTATCTTAAATTTAGTTAGAAATAAAATTACTTTATTAATTTTCATTCATGAAGCTTTCATTTTGCTTGCAGTTATATGTTATACTAAGGTTTTATATAAGGCTTGTATATTTCAAAATCCATATGTGCAAGAAATTTTAACTTATTGATCTAAATAAAAAACAATATATGAATATCTGAATTTTAATTTATGTAACATACATAGTAAATTTTATTTCAAATGATCTTTTATAATGTTATAAGAATATGGTATATTTATTATAATCTTTTTATGATTTTGGATTTATTATCTTTCACTTATATTTTTTGATATCTGTTATTATATTACTAATCCTCTTAAAGCTTTTTTCAACAGCTTATACCTATTTGATATTATTAGCTTCATGTTGTTTTTATACTATCAATAGTGTGTCTTTTAGAATTGATTCATAATTTTCAAACAGTTAGTTAGAATTTTTACTATTTATTATTGTAGTAATATCATCTAATATATATATTGATATTAATTAAAGTTAATCAAGTGTTATTAAAATTTATTATTATATATTTCTTATTTAATAAACTATTAAATGTATAATTTTTTTTTAAAGTCTCTATCTTCAAAATATAATATTTTTTATTTAAGTATATAAGACATAGGTTGCTTCCAAGAGTTTCTTTATATTGAAGATTACAACTAGTTACATATATACTTTTGATGTCTAATTTAAGTAGTCTGCTTATATATTGTTATATAAGTTTTACACTAGATGTTATATTTACAAGCTAGCTAAAGGTCTTGTCTATTTAAACTCTCTATATATGCAATCCATCTTGTATTATAAAAACATTTTTAAAGTTACACCTATTCAAGTTCTTAAAGTTAATTAGTACTTTTAAGACTATTTTATTCTTAACAAGAAACTTATTAGAGCTTTTATGTTTCACATATAGGGGGGAGTCAATAGAAAAGGGACAAATCATTTTTAGTGAAATTTTTTTAATTTTTAAATTTAAATAACTCAACAACTATTTAATTAAATCTGCTAAAACTTTTTTTATTTTAATCTTAAAATTATATAGAATTAAAATAAACAAAAAATTATCAAATTTAATAAAATAGTTGTTAAGATATTTAAGCTTAAAGTCAAGAAAACTTTTACTTAGAAAAAATTTGTCCCTTTTCTATTGACTCCCTCCCATATACTGACCTAATTTTATACAATACATTATAGTTATCTAATACTTACAGTTATAGGAGTTACTTGTTTAACTGCTATATTACATTATTTTTAATTTTGTAAAATTTACTAAAACCTTATTACCTATCTTTTTGATATCTTCTTTATCATTTTCTACTAGCTACAACTTAGAACTAATAGTTTCTGATCAGACTATCAATTCAGATGATCTAGTATGATATATTTCTGTATTTTTTTTCTTTAGCAAATCTGGCAACCTAGTTGGTTATATGTTCCTTTACACATATTTGGTGTTCAGTTTAACAATATATTTTTATGAAGGTATTTTGTAAGCTTCAACTAATTCAATAGTATTGTCAAAAGTTTATAATATCTTTTTACTCAGAATTTTATAAGTAGGTTTCTGTTATTTCAGTTTCTTAGTCTTCTATATCTAGTAGTCTTATTATAAGTTTGTACTAAAGTCTTATACAATACTGATTATATATTCCTCTATGTATATGTAATATTACACTTTGCATAAATATCCTGAGTTTTTAATGACAATAAGACCCAACTTGGTATATCTGGATTACAGTTATATAAGGCTAACTGATTAACAGAAAACAGTTACTATAATGCAAATATAATTTTCAAATTTTATTATAAATAGAATTTGAACCTTATATTTGTTATTTGGAGAATAAAAACTCAACTACTATATTAGAATTACTATTCTTAAATGTATAATTTAATAATAATTCTAATGAATTATTTGATATTGATAATAATAGTCTATGAATTGAAACTTTTTAAGTTAGTAAACTTATAAATAGATATTTATCTTTTCTTTAAAAAATATATAAAAAAAATAGATTAGTAATAAAAAAAGATAATTAAATAAAGTATTTGTATAAAAAAAATCGATTTATTAAAAATCTAATGTAATTACAAAACCAGTTGTTAGTATTAGTTAAATAAATATAATTAAGATCTTTTTTTTAATATATTTCATTTTTTTAAAAATTTTTTGTACTATAAAGGTAATTTTATAATAATAATATTTGTAATATTATTAATAATAATATATCACAAATTGTACAATAAGAATATAAATTACAAGATCTAGTTGTAATCTAAAAAATTTTGATAAAAAATTATACTTAACAACTTTCTAGTATGATTTAATTAACATTGTAGTATAAAAAGTACAAATTTAATTTGATATTAATGAGCATGTTTATAATAACCAAAGTTTATTTCAATACTAATTTTGATACATATATGATCAAACATATTTAAGATTATTAATAACACAAAATAGTATAAAAAGTACAAATTTAATTTGACATTAATGAGCATGTCTATAATAACCAAAGTTTATTTCAATACTAATTTTGATACATATATGATCAAACATATTTAAGATTATTAATAACACAAAATTCATACATTTCTCTTATATATTATGTTTAAAATTTTTCTTGTATCATAAAGATCTCTTCTGAATTAAGAATATATAGGTTGAATAAATAAATAAAGTATAAATAATAGATAAATAACAGAAAAAAAATTTGCTATTATTTTATCTTATATTTGCTAAATAATTGCTATATAATAGCAATATAATAGTAAAATAATAGTAAAATAATAGAAGGTTTGTTGATATGAATAACATAATAATAACATAATAGCAAAATAATAAAACTATTTTATTATTTTGTTATTATGTTATTATTATGTTACTTATATTGACAAACCTTCTGTTATTTTACTATTATTTTACTGTTATGTTACTGTTATGCTACTATTATTTGACAAATATAGAGTAGAATAATAGCAGATTTTTTTTTTATTATTTATCTATTATTTATTCTTTATTTATTTATTCAATCTGTGATAAGTAGATGCAAATGCATATAACAGTCTATTATTAAAATTATTTTTGGCTATAAATCTTTTGAGTAAAAAATAAAATTATTTTTTGGTTTAGACTTTTTTTTTCTAGTATTTCAGAATAAAATCTAATATTTATAAAATTAAATATACTATGTATATTATATGAACTATATATTATTTTTTAAAATAGAGTATTGTTAGTTAATCATTTTTTAAAAACTTTCCTAAAATATCAATAACAAATAGGCCTCCACATGAGCCGGGTAAGACCAGGTAGCAACAGTACCCTAGCCCTACCCATTTGTGTGAGGGCTTTATTTTCAAGCCCTTATCCTTATCCTAAGGTACAAAGCTTAAAATCAAAGCCCAAATCATTAGCTCATGGATATCCGTGAACTATCTGTGGGTCTGAACTGAATATGATTTATCAAAACTATCCAAGATTTGGTTCACAAGCTATTTACTCTTAGAATAGTATCATTCTAATATAGTAACTGGGTATAAATAAATATTTTATAATTTCCTGAGAGTGGTATTTTACAAAATGTAGTAATTATCTGAAGCTAAGTACAATGATTTTTTGCATATGTTTTAAAATAAATTGTGATTTTTTTTTTACCAAATTTTGTGTTATATAATACTAATCCTGTAATTAACATATGGGTGAAAATTTTTGATAAGAGTGATTATTAAATTAAGTGATAAAGCAATGATTCACCAATGATGTGCCAATGATTTATATGTATTATGCAGTTTTATGATCAGTTTCATATTCATTTTATAGCTAAGAAAAGCAATTGACCAATTAAATGCAATAATGATTTATAATTATTATGCAGTTTTATAAACAGTTTCATAAGCAGATTAATGTTTAAGGCAAGCAATTAACCAATCAAATACAATCTTACATTTCAATTTTACTGGAAATCAAGCAATATCAATTCTATTTTATCGGAGATCATGCAATATCACATAAATGATTAGGTTAAATTTTATGAAATATTATTCAAAAAATTTACTCATATGAATGCACTTATTTTAATTTATTGCCTTATTATTCTGTGAATTCTCAATGATTACACTTGTGTTTATTCTCAGATTTAAATATAATTTAAACGCTATTTAATTTGGTGGCATTTATATGTGCTTTAAGTATTCTGTAGTGATTAAGGTTGATTTGTGTGCATGCTGTTTTTTAAGAAAAATTATGTAGTATTCTTAAAACAGTAATTAATCATTCTTATCTGACTAATAAGGCATTAGTCTTTATAGATACACAAGTACATGTGTAGTTTATTGAAAGATCTAATTTGAATCTTAAATGAAATTAACTTACTGTATTTGCCTTTACAATTCTTAAGATATTAAGTGAATTATTATGTAATCTGAATCGTATTAATATCAGCTCAATGTATATGAAATTTCAAGAGTTAAAAAAACTAATATATGACAGTTATAGCATTAAAATTTCACAAAAATAGAAGAAATTATTTCAAATTTATCAATATAGAATTAAAATACCAATGCTAACTTCCTAATTTAAATCCAATCTTTAATTATATGATGCATAAAAACCAGTAAATCATTTCTAACTAAAAAATACCTTTGGTTTACCTTTTTTTTTTTTTTTTTTTTTTTATAGCACTACAGCACTGCCAATAACGTCATGTAGACATATTTTGCTACATTTAATAACCATGTAACCTTCTTGTTTGCGAATTATGCTAGTTTTGTATAATTAAAATAAAGTAAAATGAATTGTAAATATCTAACAATTCAAAAATTATATTTAAAATATCTTGCTTAGTAAATGTTTTTCTAAATCAGAAGTTCCATCCAAACTTTGTTGCTATCTCTAACCAATTTTGCTAACACATTAATGCAGCAACTGTGTTATAGTCTAATGAAGTACAATCATCATCAATGATATGATCTGCACAACTAAACATCCATTCTGATGCAATGCTAGTCGATGGTATCACAAGAAAGTCTCGAGCCATTGCTGACAAATTTGGAAAGCAATCTTTATTAAGTTTTCACCACTCAAAAATATTAGTAGCTTTAGTAGCAATTGGTTCATCTAAATATTGATTAACTTCATAAAGTGTATTATCTTCATCAACCCAAATTTTTTTGATTGAATATTCAAAAAAATTGTCAAGATGATTCTCAAATATTGGGTGTATTATCTTTAGTATTAATGATAACTTTGTGAGTAGTTGAACATTTAACAGTTGGTGAAAAGTAGTAAATTTGAAGATATGTATTTTTAAATCTAATTTTTATAATCTAAATTAGTAATATAAAGTTATAAATAATTATCATGGCTAAATATGTGAATTTTAGTAGGTTTAATAAACTTATATTGAGCCTAAATTTTAGCATCAGCCGTAACAATAATTATATATAGTCAGACCTCAATGTATAGTGATAGCCAAAAATCTTGCATTTAGAGAGGTATTGTATTAGGAAGGTAAAAATTTATAAACATTATATGAGCTGGAACCAAATAAGGCTATGCATTTAAAGAGATCTTTCATAGGCTATGCATTTAGAGAATATGCATTTAGGGAGGTCTGACTGTAATAAATCAATAAATATATATACTTCATTCTTATATTTTGTAGCTTTTTATTAGGATCATCCGATTCTAGTCTTTCCTTTTCATGATAATAGAATGAGATGAATTGCAACTTGTAGCGAGGGTCAAAGATACATGCGACCAAATATAAAGTACCACTATCTTCCTAATACTTATTAAATTTTTTTATTATAGGTTCACAAATGTTATGAATAAAATTCTCGGTATGGGATTTTATGCTAAAAAGATGAGTACAAATATTTAAGATAGAGCCAAAGACATTATTAAGAGTTGAATAGGAATTTGCTGATGTTTTAAGAATATCTGTTTTTTATAAAATTAAATTAATACTATAAGTACAAGTTTTTAAATTTCGATATATAAAGTTTAACTCAAAATTAATCTAAGTTTTATGATATAGCAAATTTACTACTAAAATTTGATATAGTAAATGTTTAATTAATAAATATCATACAGTCATAAAATGGTTTTAAAATAGCACAAATATTATCTGCCTTTTTCCATTCCTCTTCATTTGGTATATCAGAAAAGGTTTTGTCATGATCTTTCATTCTAATAATCACATTTTTCATTTTTATTGCTAATCGTAACATTTTATATGTAGAATTCCAATGAGTGTCGCAATCTAATAGTGGAATTACAGGGCTTTCAGATTCACATTCACAAAGATCTAAATAAGTTTGATGTCGCTTCAGGGTTGTATGTAGTGTTTTAATACAACTACGAATCTAATAGATTAAAAATTATTAAAAAATTATCAAATATTTTTTTAAATAATACATAACTACCTTGTAAATCACTCCTGAAATTTTTTTTAAACTGTCTTTCATGATAAGATTCAAGATGTGAGCAAAACAGTGGTTATAAAAAAAACTCTCACTAATGTTAATATATGAGTTTTGGAAAATATAATCTGCCAATTCATGAATTGCAACATCATTTG
>CAJVQA010011053.1:0-10972 GCA_910591915.1 Cetraspora pellucida
CTACAAATATGGCCTTTAACAAAAAAAAAAAAAAAAAAAAAAAAAAAACTATTTAGAATTATTAAATGAACAGAAGTAGATCCTATTTTATATATAATGCATAGTTATTCTACTGCAGAACATTTAGGAATAAATATTATATATTATAAAATCTCAAAAAGATATTATTGAGATCAAATATATAGAAACATTAAAGACTATATTAAAACTTGTAATCAATGCCAAAGAAGAGGCAATGCTAAAAGAAAAGAACCTTTACACTTTATTAAATAGAATAAAACTTTAAAAAAATTAGAATTAACTTAGTAGGAACCATTACCTATTATTACTCATAATAATAAATACATTATTGTTGCAACAAACTATTTAACTTGAGAATCAGAAGCTCAAGCTGTGCTGGATACAAGTGCTCTAATTTTTGCAAAATTTATCTTTACAGAAATAGTTTGTAAACATAAAATACCCAAGATTATTTTTTCAAACCAAAGACCTAACTTTTGAAGTAAAATGATTCAAGTTCTATATAAAAACTTTTTAAAAAAATATAAGTTTTTATCATCATATCATTTACAAACAAATAGTATGATAGAAAGATTAAATAGAACATTGTGTGAATTATTAGCAAAAGTAGAAACTAGTAAAGATTAAAATATAAATCTTTTTGCTATACTTTTTGCTTATTGAACTAAGAAGCATGCTACTACTAAATATACATCTTTTTAGCTAACTTATGAAAAACAAGTAGTACTACCTATAGAATTAATTCTGTCAATAAAAGAAACCAATACAGAAATAAACCTAGAAGATAATATTTTGTCACAAGCTTTTAACTTAATAGACAAACTACTAGAAGCATAAGAACTAGCTAAATAAAATACAAAAGCATCACAAGAAAAACAAAAAGAAAAACATGACAGAAAACTAAAATTAGAAGAATTTAAAATTGGAGATAAAGTTATAATCCAATAAAAGAATTTAGAAGCCTCACACTCTGCAAAGTTTAAAGATAAAAAAACTGAACTATTTACTATTTATACTAAATTAGGAATAGTGCTTATCAACTTTGCAACAAAATTTGATTACATTTAATATAAAATTTTATTATTATTATTATTATTATTATTTTAACATTAAAGTCTTTGCTTTTGAGGATTAATTTTTTTATTCAAGTATTTAGACATAGATGCCTCCAGGGGCTTCCATACATAAGAGATTACAACTAGCCACATGTGCACTTTTGGTGTCTAATTTAAGTAGTCTGCCTATATATTACTATACAGGTTTTATACTGGGTGCTATATCTGCAAGCCAACTATGGGTCTTGTCTATTTAAACTCTTTGCATATATAATTTGACTTGTGATTATAGGGACATTTTTCAGACTACATCTATCCAAAATACCTGATGCTTTTGAGACTTTTAAAACTAGTTTATCCTCAACAGAAAACTTATTAAAACCTTCTGTATTCCACATACAACTAATCTGGTTTTATGCAATATGCTATAGTTACCTAATACTTGCAATTACAGAGGTTACTTGTTTAACTGCTATGTTACACTATTTTTATCTTTGTAAAGTTCACTAGAATCTCAGTACCTATCATTATGATGTTTTCTTCATCATTCCTTACTAACTGCTACTTAGGACTGACAGGACTCCTCCGACTTTCAATTCAGATAGCCTAATATGATATACTTATGTATTCTTTTCTTCTGGTGATTCTGGCAGTCTAGTTGGTCATGTGCTTCTCTATACATCTTGACATCTGATTTATCTGACTATTCCTTTAGAGTGTTTTATAGACTTCTATCAGTCTGACTGTACTGTTGAAAGTTCATGCTATCTCTTTATTTGTAAATTTTCAAGTAGGCTTCTAACTCTTTAGTTCCTTAGTTTACTGTGCCTAGTGGTCTTATCGTGGGTTTGCACTGAAGTCTTATATGACACTAGTTATTAACATTCCTCTACATATATATAACATTACACTTGGCATAGATGCCCTGGGCTTCTATTCAAGATAGTGCGATATAAGGTTACAGATACACAAATTCAACTGATTATCAAGAGACAGTTTGCCATAACACAGTTTAATTTCCAAATTTCAGCATAGGTGGAATTTGAATCTTAGACCTGCCACTTGAAGGATAACAATCTGACTACTATACTAGGATTACCATTCTCTAAATTTTATTATTATTATTATTATTATTACTATTTATAAAATATTATAAAAATCTCTTTAGCCTTCTCTTTCTTTCAATCTTCTTTGCAACTTTTAGACCTTATCTTCTAAATTTGCAATCTGAATTCATAGCAAATTTCTTTTCATAACTACTTACTTGTAAATAGTGCTTTATTATTATTCCTGTTAAATTATTTTGAAATTTGGTAGAGCCCTTTCACTCACTTTAGTCTTCAAATTTGCAACTTGATTTTGAAGAGAGAACACAAAACATCTATAAAGCAAAAAGTTAAAATATATATTCTAAATGATATACTTAGAATGATGAAAAAAAAATATCAAAAACAGTTAAGCATTGGTCACTACCTAACTGCAAAAAAAGAAAAGAGAATAACAAAAGGAAAATTGTCTATTGAGACCAAAACAGATTATCTACTTAGCTCATTTAAATAGATGATTGGCCTTATCCTAAAGTGTCTTAATATTAGGTAGAACAAGCTCACAGCCTGAAAAGTATATACACCTTATCTTAGTAAAAAACAACAGATAAAAAAACAAGTCTATCGACAAAAAAAATGTTTTAACAAGGAAACTAGTAAAAAAAAAAAAAAGATAAAAGTTTTGTAGACTAAAATATAGAAAAAATTAGATAGAATAAATAATAAAAACAGATATAACAGAAAATTAGAATTTTATTAATAGACAAAGAACAACTACAATAGAAAAATTACTATATCAAGATTACTGATACATATTAGTTAGTTGCCAGTTTTTCTAACTGAATATACTGTTAGCTTATAGCTATCATTTAGAAGCTCTGTTAGTAGACAAACCAGATTATAACAAGTCTATAAAGACAAGTAGAATTAAGGCCTGAACTAGAACCTATAGATTGTTCAAAGTATTGGCTATGAACAAGTATATTGAACAAAGAAACTAACTCTAAAACATATTAATGATATGAGTAAAGGCAAGTTTAATCAATAGGTTAACTTTTGTAAATAGTACAAAAGTCATAAGAATTTTGTGAAACAAAATTCTTAAAGTGTGAAAAATATTACAAAATAGATTTTAGCATAATATATTATATAGTAGTATTAATAGTTATATATATATTTATTGTTGTATTTTATATATTATATTTATTATTAGTTATTAGTTAGTTTATAATTATATTATATAGTAGATAGATAAAAGGATCTTAATTGGCTATCAAAAATATAATACAGCATTATGACACTAAGTAACATCTGTGATGTTACTATTATCTTACAAACCCCAAGTATCTCTGTACAAGTTTCATATATTCTAGTACTAAATTATTATACCAAGTGCTGCAGCACAAAAATCTCAAATATCTCTAACACAAATCCCAAATGTCTTTATATGAACTTCAAGTATTTTTGCAAAATTCCAAGTGCCTTTGTATAAATCCAAATGTCTAAACACAAGCTTTAAGTGTTTTAAGTACAAATAACAAATGAGATAAACAATATCTTCAGTTGCCTCTGCATAATCTTCATTACCTCAAGTACAGTATTATTTAATGTTGTTTGAATCTCCACTATCTCAAATACAATAATATCTAATGTTGTTCAAACTTCTATTATCTTGAATACAATATTAAGTAATGTTATTCAAATTTCTACTATTCTTGCTAGATAAAAAAGACATATAAAGAGTACTTTTCTTCCTTCTCTGCTAATTCTAAGTTTCTATACTTTGACTTAGACCTTCTTATCTTTATTTCTAACTTGTAAAAGTGATATTCCTTCTTTAGAATAATTTCTACAGACAAGGTTGTTACTATGTATTTATTTAATAAAATTAATCTATATACTGTTACTATCTTGAACTATTTGTCTGCTACTGTGTAGTAAAGTAAACTATTATATTTCTATCTTATATATATTTGCAATAGTCAATTACTGTACTAGGTGACTTTGTTACTTGGTTGTATTGTATTAAGAAAGCTACAACTCTGTAACATAATCTATAATCTAAATTTACCAAAGTTCTATATTGTATTCTACTTATATCTAACTTAGATTTTTGTTTCACATCTAATTATATCAAGTAATTTGCAAATTTCTCTTATAATTTATTTTAAGAATTTTTAAATTAGTTTGTTAGATTATTTACTTCTTTTGAGCTACTATTTTTAATGTATTTAAAGAAATCTTTTTAGCATATATTTTAAGTTAAGATATTGTTACTACTGCTAAAGATTAGAACTACCTAAACTTTTTCTTAATTATTTAATTATTTAATCATTTAACTGTTTAATTTGGTCAGCACTAAAATAATTCCAGTTTATGACCAACATAATTTTGCCCAAAACTATAGAGCAATTTTTAAATAGTTAAATAGTCCCAATCTCTAACTATTGCTAACTTTTTAATTTAAATACTGGTAGCATATATCTTAAGCCAAATTTTTGCTACTACTATTGGTTTGTAATCTCTTTTTGGTTTTAGCATTGTTTTTAATAAATTGTATACTTAATCTATTTTTTAAATACTTTCTTTTATAGTATAAATAAAACTGTGTTTTAAAATTTTTTTTTCAATTATTTATTATTATAGTATTTCTACTATTTCCAATTATAGGTATCTTGATCTAAGTTGATATAATATTTATATTAGTATGTTTTTTTGTTTTATTATAAACTTTTATATAGATATAATCAAAGCTCTAGTTTTGTACTTTTAGAAGTATAAAACAAACTACATTCTTTATATAATATAGTTATTTTCTATTTTTAAATATTCTATAGTGCTAAAGATGCTTTTAATCTTAAAATAACAAATCTTTTATTATAGATTTTCATTATATACATTGCTTTTCTTATTACTTTAGGCTTTGTTTTCTTTATATTATTCTTTTAATTAAATTTTTCTTATCAGCTTTTTTTTCTGTATATATTTTTCAAATTATTTATATGCTTCTAATCACTTTTTCAAAATATCTTTGGTATAACCAGAATTACAAAGTTACAATTTTAGATATTCTATTCAAGTTACTAACAGGTATAAAGATGTTGATACTAGTTTGTCTTTTAGACAATTTATTTGTATATATCTTTTATATAACAGAACTTTCTATACTTTTGTTTTATATATAATATCAGCACTTTTCAATATTAGTTTCTTTCTGAAAATTTTTATTTCAGTCATATACTGCACTTGGTCTTTTCTACAAAGCTTTATATTCTATTGCTAACTTCCTTTTTGAGTTATTAAGATTAAAATCTTTTTAATTTTTAACTACTAAGCTATACGCTTATATTCTGTATACAATTTTGATTTATTTATTTTAATATTTTTGTAATAAAGTTTATAATTAAAAATAATAATAAAAATATAAATTTTAATGTTTAAATATATATATATATTTAATAATATTATTATTAGAAATTAAACTTTATAGCTTAATAATAAAGCTGCTAACTTTTTACAAACTAAACTAATAGTTTAAGTTAGACTAAAGACAAAAAAATTTAAGGATTTTAATTTTGTAATCTAAAATTAAAACTAAATCAAATGCAAAACTCTGTAGAATGTTTTAAAATAAAGTACAGAAACAAATTAGAAATTTTTAAAAAGAGATTAACTTTATAAAAAGAAATACTATATATAACTGTGTTATTATAAAAGGTTTAACATATAGCAGTATTGTGTAAATAAGTTTTAGAAGATAAAACTATATTAACATCTTTATATTCAACTTATAAAGCATTTAATTAAAAAAATAACACATATAAATATAACTAAAATTAGAGTAGTAAGCAATACAGAATATATATTTAATAAGTAATTATATATTACAACTTAGTTAATAAATGTTATAATAAAATGTAATAAGTCAAAATGTCAGACTTTTTACAACACTAAATTAATAGTACAACAGTAATAATTAATAGTATATCTATAAGAAAGTTTTTAGAAAACATATATAATTAAGTCACCAAACAACCTAATTATAAAAATATAATTAAAAAGAGTATATGATAAACTGCAGATTGATAATTGAGAACTTAATAAGTTTAGTTATAACAACAGAATACTAGAAAGTATATAAGACTGTATATACCAAATTGGTAACAATAAAAATAAGAAATTGCAAGAGTTAACCAATTTGAAAGAAAAAAAAATTACTGCAAGAAGTAGACAAATAAGTTATATTTGGATTAAGTAATAAAAAATAAAAGTAGAATAAAATGATTACAGTCTTACTGATAGCTAGTAATAATAATTAAAATATATAATAAATGCTATAAACAATATAGAAAAATGTAGATAAAGTGTCATGTTATGTGTCTAAAGCAAATAGTAATTTAGTAATACAAATATAATGTAACTATATATAATAGTAATGCAAAAAGCTAATAAAATATAAATTATAATTTGGTATTATAAAAAAAATATTTTTATTATTTAATATACTGTATTTAAAAATTATGAATTATTTAATTTACTTATTGTAACTTTATAGAATATAATAATATTTAAATAATAATAAACTTTTTATAATAGTTAAGTTGATTATATAAATTAAAAAAACTTATTATTTTATAATAAAAGATTTAATATAATTAATAATACTTTATTAATAATTCTTTAATAATTTTTTATTTATATTTATATCAATTCTAAAATATTAAAAATAACAGTAAGATGTGGTGACCTAGTTTAGTAATCAGATTGTCAATCTTCAAGTAGTAGTTTAGTGTTCAAATCCTATTGACAGTAAAAATTTAAATAATTATTTATGTAATATTCATATTACAATAACTGTTACTAATGATTAGATTAGGATACCTATAATAGCAGTCACACCAGCATAACTGGCAAGTCATAGAACATTTGCACAATGTTAGAGTTATACAGAAGAATGTAAACTAACAAATAGGTAATGCAAATACTAGATAAGTCTTTGTGATTATATAAATCCATTGAAATTGAGTAACAAGAAGTCTATTTAAGAAGATCCAATAAAAAGATAGTCAAATTTTCAATAACATTACTGTAAAAGCTAGTCTGAAAAAACAGATACCTAGGTCTTAGTAACTAAATAGGTAAGAATCTCTAAGTTGAAAGTCTTAGAGATATTACTAATCAGACCATCAGAACAAACTGAAGAAAAAAGATATTAGGCTAACCTAATATACTGATGGACTGATCATAATCCTATATAGGCCATCTGAATTGAGAGTTAGGCAAAATTCAGATATATACTAAAGTACCAGAATTATATTATGAAGTAGATGCTAAGGTCTAAATGAACTCTACAAGAGCATAGCAGTTTAATGATTAAGTCCTGACTGCAAGTATTAGTTCTTCTATAGTGATACCTAGGTCAGTTGTAAAAATAGGTATAGAAGGCTCTGGAAGGTTTACCTTAAGAATAAATTAGTCCTAAAATTGAGACAATGATCTAGGCATCTGGGTATGACCCAATAAGTTAATACAGGTTACGGGTTCAGAGGGTTTAAAGTAAAACACTCAAGCAGAGGTGTTAGGTATAGCAATTGGTAAGGAACCTTCAGGTAAACTCCTTAAATAGGTAATATAAAAAAATTACACATATAGCTAATTGTATGCTCTTCTGTAGTAGTTCATTAAATCACAATACCAAAAAATCATTAATAAAAATCAAAAGACCAAAGAGGTCACCTTAATACCAAAAAAAATAATAATAATAATAGTTAGTTTACTGTCACTTTATTCATATTTTCAAAATTTTCTATATTAATCAAAGTTTAACTATATTCATATTAATTCTAAAACATTTAAGAGTAACAGTTAATTCACTGTTACTCTATTTATATTTTCTAAACCTTTTATGCTAATCAAAGTAAGGTCTGTAAATTTATTGAACTTGATATAATTATTATGCCCATCTGAAATAACTTTTCAAACCATTCTTTTGACATTATTTATAACATTTTTTATATACAAATATTGTTAAAAAATATATATATATGTATGTTGTGGCAGAGAAAGTTGAGTTACAGATAAATGATAAATCACAGTATATAAAATTTATGTGCACAATATGCACAATGTGCTTAGAGCATAAAAAAAGTTTTATATGTTTTGGTTAGAAATGTGCACATAATTCAACTTTTGGTCTAAATAGTCCATAATCATTAGTAAAATACCAAAGATGTGCACATATATTTATATAAATATAACTATACGTATAACGTTATCAATATCACCAGATAATAATTGTCTGAAATAATTGATCATAATTAATACTGCTTGCAACCAAATATAATCAGGTATCAAATTTTCCAATGTACAGAGACCATTATACATTGTAATACGTATAATGCAAAATGCTATAAAAGTTTTATATAATAATACTAACTGTAAGACTATGCGCATTAATCAGCATTAGTTTTAGTGAATAAACTAGTTTAGAAGGACGATATACCACTAAAACAGGTATAACGAAAGTTTAGGCATCTTAAGTGAGGTTTAGAACAAAATAATTAAATTTATAAAATTTAAATCTTAATGAAAATATGCAAAGAATTTTAACTAGCATTTTTTTCAAATTTAAATGTTTTTTTATTGTATATTTTTATTTTAATAGCCGTTAGTCAAATTGAGATTATATAGTACATTAAAATTATATATCAATAAATAAGCTTTATACCCTTAAAGCAATTAATCTAAATGCCAATAAAAAGTAAGTAATAAATTGTAATTATAAATGCAGTAAGTATAATAATACGTAACAATAGGAATTTCAACAGAATCAATATGCTTACTTGTTAAAGCTGCTAATATAATATAATTAATTAGCTTTAATCAAATAAATAAATTAATATAATTTTATAAAACTACCATTAATTGCATTTAATATTTTTTGCGTGTAGATAAGTTTGCTAGTATACATAAAGTCCGGATGTTTTGGTAAAATAATTGGCAATTCTTTGGCTACTTTATCTGCTTCTAAGAATTGCTTTTTAATTTTATCATCTACAACTGAATCTTTGTCTGAATCATATACTTCGTCTGGATCATTTGCTTCAACTGAATTTTCTTTGTCTGAATCATTTACTTCATCTGAATCATTTGAATCATTTGCTTCAACTGGATTTTCTTCGCCTGAATCATTTTCTTCGCCTGAATCATTTACTTCATCTGAATCATATACTTCATCTGAATCATTTGCTTTATCTGAACTTTGCATGATATGATACCATTTATCAAATTTACGATAGACATCATAAACATCTGGCCGTTTTTGTGGATCAGCATCCATGCATTGCTTAGCCAACTCAATATAGCAATTTGGAGTTCCAGGTGCAAATTCTGGCCGCAATCCTTTGCAAATTTTTATTGCAAGACCAATATTAAACTCATGACCATCAAAAGGTCTTTGACCAGTTGACATCTCTGACATGATGACACCGAAGCCGTAAATATCGGCAGCTTTCGTGAGCTTTTGACCTAATAAAACCTCAGGAGCAACATAAGGCACAACACCATAGATATCACCTTTTGAATCATTTTCGTTTTCCTTTTTAGACAATCCTAGATCTGCGATATAAGACTGCATGTTTTTACTAATGCCTTCATTTTGTAAAATATTACCACTATGAAAGTCTGCGTGAACATATCCTGCTCTG
The DNA here is from genome assembly GCA_910591915.1 of Cetraspora pellucida. NCBI lineage: Eukaryota > Fungi > Glomeromycota > Glomeromycetes > Diversisporales > Gigasporaceae > Cetraspora > Cetraspora pellucida. The sequence goes on from CAJVQA010011053.1 coordinate 9,829, forward strand.
TGAATATCATCTAAATCCGATGAAATATCAAAAAGTAGTTTCAATTTAGTTTGCCAGGTAAGATCACGAAAATTTTTTCTTAAAAACTTGTGAAGACTTCCATTATCAGCGTATTGATATACCATCAAGTATTCATTTTCGCTGTTTTGAGTTAATCCGTATATTTTAAGTTTATTACCAAATAAGCCACATGTTATATGATTCTCAAACTTTATAATTGAGTAAATAAATCAAAAGAATTAAATAAATTAGTTCATTATTTTATTTAATAAATTATTGAATAAGAAGATTTAACTAACTTCTTTTAAAGAACCAGACAAGGTCTTGATAGCAACAGTGCTAGATTCTTCACGTGATCTTTCATAATTAAAATCATCGCCGTCGATTTTTCGTATACCATCCAACCAGGTTGCTGAATATACTGAGCCGAATCCTCCTTCGCCTATTTTTTCTGAATTAATTAATTTGTGATATGGAATCCATTCGATTTCATCATCGTATGCTAAGGCTCTAAGTTGGAACTTTTTTATGCAATCATCAATATCTCTATTCCTACTTGTCCACTTTGTTGTTTCTATGTCAGGGTCGCATGATAGACACCATGCTGGTCGTGTGTTATCTTCATTACAATGCGCACATTTTGCATATTTAGAGCGGCTTCATAATCACAATATATAATATATTGATTTTATTATCTCATCTGCCATGCTTTTTAAACCTTATTTAGAATGTAAATGATTTTTTACTTACCGACTAAATTAATGCAAATGAAATGATTTGAAGGGTATTACATAATAGTAATAGTAAATAAGTATTTATGTTCTTGATTTGTGAACTGCTTAATTCCAATGAGTAATAAATGTTCTTTATACTCACTCACTGAATGAATAATTAATGCGAATGAAACGATTTGAATGGTATCACATAATAGTAATGGTAAATAAGTATTTATGTTCTTGATTTATAAAGTTGCTTTGCTGTTTTTAATTCCAATTATTAATAAATGTTCTTTATACTCACGTACTAAATGAATGATTAATGCGAATGAATTGATTTAAAGGGTATTGCATAATAGTAATGGTAAATAAGTATTTATGTTCTTGATTTGTGAACTTGCTTTGCTGTTTTTAATTCCAATGATTAA
>CAJVQA010011054.1:0-10970 GCA_910591915.1 Cetraspora pellucida
ATAATGTATAAGAGATTAGTTTGATATTTAATCTATTGTATATACCAAGAATTAATCTTAGAGCTAATAGTATTAAGGAAAAAAGTTTGCACTAATTGCAAAGTAGAATTAAAAGATAAATTAAAAGTAAAAAGATGAATTGTAAATCTTGAAATACAGTAAAAAATCCAAATTTTATGATAAATTTGTTGATTAAGATGAAGTAAGAACTTAGTAATAAGTATTATAGATATTTTTGTAAATGATAAGTCTGTGACTATAGTAATAATTTTATTTGGTACTAAGCCTGATAGAGTTGAGAAAATTGAAGGTAGGTCTGGTATACTGTGACTGGACATGCAGTTTAGTTATTTGATTTGATAATATAGGTTAGTTATAATTTCTGAAGTAGTATTGAGAATAGTGATATTAAGAGTATGTTGTAATAATTCGTTTATAAGATTATTTAATAGTTGATTAGATGGGCAAGTTGTCCAATAAAGGTAAAAGCTAGTGTGTTAATATTAGTGACAGGTAGGTAAATATGAGTGATAATGTTTGTATAAAGTGTATAGGGCAAAAAGTTCATTTAGTAAAATTTTAATTCTAAAGAACTTAAGAGTAGATGATTGAAAGCTATGTGAGAAGTTTAAAATTTTTTGATTATTGTTGATATACAGCCAAATGGCTTGCCAGTGATTTGGTTAAGAATTTTTTTTCATTTAAAAAAGTAGTTTTGAGTAATTCATAATGCATAAATATATGTATAACAAATTGTATGAATACTGTAATAAGTTGGTAGTTCAAGAAAAAAATTCTCAAGAATAAGAATATAGGCTAGGTTATAAATATTATATGGCATGAAAGTAAGATATAGCAAGTTATAATGGTTATATACAAGTTGATCAGCTAAATTATTATATATGTTATCTTGATGAGCAGCGATTTTGTAAAAAATGATTTAAATTTTGTATAAGTTAATAAAGTTAACAAATGTGTTCCAAAATGAAAAATATGATGTATATGTATATAATAGAGTAGTAGAGGAATTTAGAAGGTTTTGATATTTTGAAATTACAGATTGAGAGTTTGTATATATATTTACAGTACAGTTTTTAGAAGTAGTAATAAGAGCTAATAAGATAGCAGTAAGTTTTGATTTGAATGAGCATAGCCAAAGTTTGACTTGTGCCTAAAATATGTGCAGTATAGAATTATTATTAACTTGAACCCATTTAATGCCCATAGAGCATTGAGAAGTACTCAAATTAATAACAGAGCTATTAGTATAGAAATAGAGTTCTTGTTGGTTAGTGTTGTAATTAGCAATTTGTTAAAGTTTATGTTAATATACAGGGTTCAAAAATATTTAGAATTGAGTTTGTTAAAATAAGAATATTGGGTAGGCTTGGAGTTTGGATAGGATGTCTGATTGCAACTAAGTATAAGAGGTCCAAATGATTGGCATTAAAGTTAAGAGTTTTGTTATTTGTTAACTCAACCAAAAAATTGAGTTGAAAGATTAGTAAAAATAGTGATTGTACATTTGTTATTAATTGTATATGAGTTAAGAAAACAACCAGAACATGCCTTTGATTAAATAGATGCAAGTAGATATAAGCCAGTAAATTGTAATTCAATTTGATATTGCTAGTGAGTAATAAGCACAGAGCCAGATTGAGAAGATTGTCTTCTGGCTTTATCAGTAATGATTTAGTTATCAAGTACTATAATAAGCCAGGGTTTTTTCATAATAAGAAGTGTTCAGTTGTGTAGCTATAGTAGTTAGTATTAAGTAGGTATAAGTGTGAGTATAGTGTATGGTTGTAGGAATGACTTGTAACTTGGTCTTCTAAATAAGTAAACCAGAGGGGTTGTTTGCATTTTGGAATTTTATAAATGCAAGAAGTGATATGTTTTCAGTTCAGTAAATATGAATTATCAAATATAATAAGTTGGTCTAAATATAGAATACTATGATATTTAAGTTGTTTTTTGAAGGTTAGGTATTTAGGATTTGAGCAGAAAAGGGATTCTAATAAGATAGAGTCTTCTTGAATAGTATATGGAATGTTGTAAGTTGGGTTAGAGGTAAATGTTATACCAAGATGTTGAAAAGTTGAATAATTTTAAAGTTAGTAGAATGTTTGTTTGGTTCATCAATAGTAGGATTATTGTGTATTAGTATACTAGTAGATGACCAAAGGTTATTTTGAAGTTGCTGAAGTCAAATATAAGTACTAATACTAAGAAGATTAGAAGAGTTAAGTCTTTTGGTATAGTTTGTAATATGGTGTTATAGTTGAATATCCTATATATTGTGAATATTATATAATTGTGGATGAAGTAAAGTACTAGTAAAAGTTATATAACTAAGTTTAGCTTTGCTTTTAACAAGTTCAATATGGTTTGTGAGAATTTTGTTACAAGTGTTTTGGTTAAAAATTATGTTGTAAAGATGATATTCGATTGTAGTAATAATAACTATATTAATAATATATCATGTATGTGTATTAGTAATTTTTTAGTGTTTGCAATTTTAATAAGATGTGAAGACTCAGCCATAATAAGCTTTGTCTGTTTTGTTTGTTTGTTATTAAGTGTAAACCAGCATTCTAGAAACTTGAATGATTCGCTTGGAGAATGAAGGTTAAGTAAATAATTATTGTATATAATAGGATTGTAGTTGGTTAAAGGTTCATTAGTTATGAGTATGGATTTAGTAGGATTAATTTAAATGTTTGTCATATTGTAGAAGGATTCTGCTATGTTAAGAATTTGTAAAAGCTCTTGCTATAAAGATGCAATCCAAAAGGTGTTATCCATATAAGCAAGAACTGAACAGTGTAATTCAAGTTTGTTGTATATTAGATTTTTAAAATTAGTTGGCCAAAAAACTTTTGTAAAATAACTATTAAAGTTATTATGAATATATGAAATGAGTGGGTCATAATAAATTCTCTACAAGAGAGAAGTAATAGTTTCACTTTGGTTAATATCATTAAGTACAGGATATGAAGGTATAAGGCCAAGATTTGTAATAACTTGATTTTGTTGATTAGTAAATAAGTTAATGATAGTGTTAATAATAGAACTAGAAAGTGCAAGATGCTGAAATAAGTGTTGAAGAAGATTCAAGTTGACAGAATTATAGGCTTTACTCATATCTTGAGATAGAAGCCAAATGGTTTTTTGGCTGCATAATGCATCTTCAGTAATATTGTTAAATATATAAATAGATGTAAAAGTACAATTATTAGATATGGTAACATAGTTGTATAATGAGAGTATAGAATGTTTTGAAATATATTACTAATTCTATTAGTAATAATTTTTGTATAAACTTTGTGAATATGTTTAATAAGACTTATTGGGCAAATAAGATTAAGGTCTTTATTGAATATATTTCATTTAGGGATAAGATAGATTCTTCTATACTTTTATTATTTAGAAGTTTGACCTGAAACAAGATAGTGATTAAACAAAGCAGTTATAGCTTTAATGCAAGTAGTGCCAGCATGTTTAAGCATTTTATAACTAATATCTGTAGGACCACAGGCTTTTTTATTAGAAAGCTTTGCTATAGTTTGAATAATTTCTTTTTCAGTAATAGAAGAAGAAAGAAAGTTATATTATTGAGTATTAATATATGATAGTAGTTGATATTGTGCAGACCAAAAGTTATTAAAAAAAGTTTGGTCAGTTGGTCGATAAGCTGTCTAGTTATAAAAATGAGATTGTATATAATGTTTAATAAGATTTGGGTCTGTGACTATTTGGTCAGAAAGTTTAATATTAGAAAAATGAATAGAAGCTTTATAGTGATTAAGAATGCTATTAATAGCATGTTTGGGATATGTAAAAAGTGCTTCACATCTTTTTTTAGTAGCTTGTTAAATTTGTTGTCAAAGTAAAAGAGAGTTTTCAAGATGACAAGCATAATAAAGTTGTTTCCAAATATCTTGTACATGTTGGATTTATTGGTTAAGTTGTGAATATTAATGAGAGATAAGGGTATAAATGTTGTACTAAGATCTTAAATTGATATTTTGAATTTTTGAATTAATCTGATTAATGTTAAGATTGTTGTTAGGATTTTTCAAAATTTTGATTAAGTAATCAAGTTCTTTAAGTAATAAATGAAGTAAGGTGCTGTAAGAAGAATATTGATGATTATAGCTATGTTTGTGTGATTTTTTGTTAAGAATAGAATGTATTGCAGTATTAATGATTGAGTGTTTGATTTTGTGTCAAGTAGTTTTGATACTCTTATTTGTATTATAGTTAAGTAGAATATTGTATATTTTAAGATTAGAAGAAAGAAGGTCAAAAAATTCTGTTCAACTTCCTGGTAATATAGCTTTGTAGTTAAAGATTCTATGACTAATATCAGTATGATAGTATGGTGGTTTATTATATGCATTAGTAAAAGTCCAAGAGAAAAGAAGAATAGAATGATCACTTAATGTAGAAGTATTATTATCATCAAGTTTATATAAAAAAAAAAACTGTATATTGAATGAGTCAGTCCAAATGTAGTCAATATGGCTTTAACTAGTATTGTTTGACTATATGTAGTGTTTGTTGTTAACATATGTTTCAAGATCATACATGTTAGATTGGTATAGATAGTTAATGAGTTAAAATTTGGATAAGAAGCTACAAATGTTGTCATATGTGTTAAAGTCTCTAAGAACAATTGAATGTAGATTTAGTTGGGGCTTGTTAAATTTATGTAATTACTATGTTTTGTGTTTTTTCTACATATTAGTAGAGAAAAGATAAACTGCTAGAATGTGAAGTTTAATATTACTTTTGAAGAAAAGATCTAAAGCAATAGCTTCACCTGAATGTGTTTGACAATTGTATATGTGAGGTTTGAGTTGATTACAAATCATGATAGCAGTGCCTTCAGTTAAGTTTTCAGAATTAGTCTAGAAATAGATAAAATATTGTTATTGCAAAACTAAAAATTAATTTTGTTGGCAATTTTTGTTTTAGTAATACATGCTATATTGATATTGTTGTAGAGACAGTAGTTTTGCCAAGCTTCCTTTTTAGTTGTTGTATTAAAGCCTTAAACATTGTGTACAGCAATATTTAGATATAGGTCATATAAGTTTTGAGTTGGTATGGAGGTTTGTGGCCTAATTGTTATTGAATATAGAGATGAAGTATTGTTAAAAAATAAGTCTAATATGTTAAAAGTAGAGTTGGAAGAATATGACTTAAAAGAAATATTGTAAAATTTAGAAAGAAGATAAGAGAAAATGATAATATAATTAGAAAAAAGTAAGTTATTAGGAAGGTATATATGAGTTTCACTATAAATAGAGTTAACAGAGAATGTAATACTAATAACTTTTTGATTGTGATTGTGTTTATCAATATGCTGTATAAGTATTTGAATAGTTTAATTGTAAGGAAGTAAAGATATGTTATAATGAAGAAGGAATTTATTAAAACATATATTAAGATTATAAAAGGCTAAAAATGCTGAAAATGATTTTTTAGAGTTGTTTTCTACAAGGTTGATCACTATATGCTTGGCTCTCACAGCTATGCAAGGTACCATAGTCTGCCCTATACATTGAATCTAACCATTATTATCCTGGCCTTCTATATAAATAGGCTTTATCATCTATTTACTTATATTATTTTCTTTATCAACTACTAAGAGTGTATCTTTTGGTAAGATGGTGGCTGCATTTATGAAGGTTGTAAAAGACAAATTTATTGAAAAAAGTGTCTCTTCAATAAAAAAAGACTCTGTAATCAAGAGTGATGTTTCATATTTCATTTGGAATTTTTCTTGTATAATTTTGTTTGCCTCTGAATAGCTGTTTTTCAGAAGTAATTTGTAATTTGAAGGTAGATAAGTGTTTTATTACAGGAGTGATAGAAAGTTAAAATCCTTGCAAGAAATTTAGTGATAATAGGTTTAGTTGTAAGAATGTCAATTGTTTGTTGCTTGTTAAGCTTATCTATATTGTAATTTTGGGCTGCAACATTTTGATAAAGGTTTAAATATAAATAGAAATAGTAGTTGCAACATTTGGAGTTAGTTGGAATATTGTTAGCTTTGCAAGCAGAGTTTTCTGCATCACTTGCAAGTTTGTCAAGTAATAAAGTTGGAATTTGTTTATCAAAAGATGCTTCATGTTTGCTGTTTTTGTAAAATAGAGAGGAGTCAAGTTTTGGTTGTTGTCAGATTTCATTTTCTTGTTTAGAAAAGTCAATATAGGATTTTTGAAAAATGCTTTTAAGAAGTTGAGAAGAGTGTTTATAGTATTAAAATAGTTCTCAAAAATTGGTAGGTTTAACTTCTTTTCTTTTTTTTGATTGTTCTGCTTCATTTAAATAGATGCAGTCAGTGTCTGTACAGAAAAGAATATGATAATTAGTATGTTTAATTGCTTCATTATGACATTCTTGTAAGTTGTTAGGTTTTGTAAAGCTTAGTTTGATAGGCATAATTTCTTTAAGTTGAAAAATAAATTTTTGTCAAAATTGGTATTTAAGTGCATTAAAAACCTTAGTTTCATCTATGGGTTTGGTAAATTAATGATTATATAATAGAGAAATTGTTTAAACTACTGTTTAAAATAGTCAAATGAATTTTTAAGAGATGAAATGTTGAGTTTTTGTAAAAGAAGTGTTTTGGAAATGTTAAATTTAAGATATATATTATATTTGCTATCAGAGCTGATTGTAAGATATTGTTTTTCTTTATCAAAGTCAACTACTTTAGATAAAATTTTAAACCTTTTGGATCAAAGTTGAATATCTTTAACAAATTTAATATAGTCAATAGCTTGGTAATTATTTGTAAGATAAAGATGAAGATAAGCAAAGTTAATGCAGAATTGTAATTGGCTTGGGCTTGTATAAGGAGGAATAGTTGCAGATGAAGCAAATATTTTTGAATAATTATGTTTTGTAAAAAATACAGTGATGAATGTAAGAATTAATTTTTTTAGAGTTTTTTCAAGTACATCGAAAAGAATTATTATAGCTTTGTCAGTGTTTAGATTGTTTTTCTGAATAAACTCAACTAGAAATTGGGTTTTTCTTTTGCTATTTTGCAGATTATATAGTAGAAGCTAGCTTTAAGAGCTGGTCAATTACTAATTTTAGGTTTGTTTTCAGTTCTGGGTTTGAAGTTAAATAAATGTTGTTTAAAAAAATTAAAGATTTTTTTGGCAAAGTCTGTTTGCAGTTGTGATTTATCTTTTATTTCTTCAGTTATAGAGAAATTTGCAAGCCAGTCAAATGTTGAGTTGGCTTTAGTTTTTTGTTGGTTGTTGTTAGTATTGGATTGTATTTGCTGTTGTTGTTGTTGTTTATCTGGTTGTTGTTGTTGTTTATCTGGTTGTTGTTATTGTCATAATTGCTTGTTTGAGTATGGTAATTGTTAGTTATTACTGTAAATTGTATTGTTGTCCAAGTCTATAGCATTTGGATTGGCAAAATTACTTGCAGATAATGTTATAAAAGTAAGTTCAGATGCTAGTGGGTTGTAGGAACTGATTATTTGTTAAAGTTTTTGAATAAATGTAGAGGAAGAACTTGATTATTAAATAGGTTATTGAATATTTGCACAAGTTTTGTACTGAGGTTTGTCATTGTATAGAATTGCATCTGCTGCCAGATAATGTTGGTTATTTATTTCTTTGTAAGCAATAAGCAAGTTGCATTTACCGCATTAATAATTGTATGTAATAGGCAAAGGTGATGTTGTAGGTGATAGTATAATAAATTTAGTAGAGTTTGTGATGTTGTTTGCTAAAGATTTCTTATCTTTGGATTTTTTATTAATAGGAATAACTTTGTATTATTTGTAAATTTGGTTAGTAATTGAGATAAAATAAGTATAGAACTTGTCACAAAAGCATATAATGATAGAACTAGATTCAGGTGCTTTAAATTAATGACACCTTTTTGTTCCTTCTCTAAGTTCTGTAGTTAAACAATTATTTGGTTGCTTATTTGCAAAAATGGTACATAATGTATTAGCTGCATCTTCAAGAATACCAATACCAAAGTTTTTAGAACACTTTTGGTAAAAATAGTTAAGATCGATAGTATCAGGTATAACTGTTATCAAGATTAGCATTTTGTTCTAAAAATAGATTTTTAAGTATATTTTATAGAAAAATTTGTTTGATTTGGAAGTTTCTAGACTAATTAGAAAAGTTTAAAAAAATGTGTGAGCTTCAGATAAGCTTATTGGATGTTTAGGAAATTCTAATAAATACCAAAAATAAAATTTTCAGAGCACTTTTGCAAGATTTCCTAAAATGATAATGAAAAAATCTGCAAAGAGCAAGTTTTTGTTTTTGCTTTTTGCTTGTATCTCTGCAAGTTTTGGTCTGTTTTGAATAAATTATATATCAAAATGTCTGTCTTAATAAGCTAAACAACTTTTAAATAGATAAGAAGATAAGTTTAATTGGTAAATTTTATAGAAATAAACAAAAATCAAATTCTTAGTTTTTTAAACTTTTCTTAGCAGCCAAGTGTTTTTGGAACTTAAAACACAACTGCTTAGAAGAAAAAAAGTGTGCTGAACAATTTTACTTAAGAAGCCAAATAGGTTTTACTTAGTAAAAAGTTAAGAAATAATTAAATGTTTTTCTTAGTTTTAGTAAAAGTGATCTACAGAAAAAGTTATAGCTAAGTTTAATAATTTGTAATTATGTATACCTTTTTATTTACTTAATAATTAAACTTCAGATTAAACTTTTATTTTATTTTTTTTTTTTGGTATTAAGGTGACCTTTTTGGTCTTTTAACTTTTATTAATCACTTATTGGTATTGTGATTCAATGAACCACTACTCAAGAGTATACAATTGGCTATACATATAACTTTTCTATATTATCTATTTAAGGAGTCCACTCAAAGGTTCCTCACCAATTGCTATATCTAACATTCCTACTTGAATGTTTCACTTTAAATCCTTTGAACCTGTAATCTGTGTTAACTTACAAGGTTATACTCAGATGCTCAGATTATTATCTTAACCTTAGGACTAATTTATTCTCAAGATAAACTCTCTAGAGCCTTCTGTACCCATTTTTACAGCTAACTTAGGTATCATTATGACAGAACCAATACTTGCAATCAGGGCTAACCATTAAACTGCTATGCTCTTGTAGAGTTTACTTAAACTTTAGCATTTACTTCACAGTATAACCCCAGTACTTTAGTATACCTTTGCCTTTTCTCTACCTTTTTATCAAACTTCCAATTCAGATTGGTCATATAGGACTATGACCAGTCTATCAGTATATCAGATCAGCTCAATATTCTTTTTCTCTGATTTGTTCTAGCAGCCTAGTTAGTGATATTCTTAAGATTCTCAATCTGGAGGTTCTTGTCTATTTGGCTACTATGACTTGGTACTAGATCTTGGTATTTGTTTTTTCAGACTAGCCTTTATAGTAGAGCCATTAAAGATCCAACTACCTCTTTACTTAAATCTTCCTAAATAAACTTCTTGCTACCCAATTTCAACAGATTTATATAGTTACAAGGACTTATTTAGTGTTTGCACCACCTGATTTGTCAGTTTGCATTTCTTTGTATAACTTCAACATTGCACAAATGCATTATGACCTGCCAGTCATGCTGGTGTGACTGCTATTACAGGTATCCTAACCCAATTGTTAGTAACAGTTGTTGTAATAAGAATATTACATAGGTGATTATCCAAATTTTTACCATTGATGGGATTTGAACATCCAATTTACCACTTGGGAAGTTGATAACTTAACTACTTTACTAGGTTGCCACAACCTTCTAGATTAAACTTTTATATCTGTTATTGTTTGTATATACTTATATGTATTATGTAATCAGATGTAATATATAACATAAATATTATAAAAATAGTAATTCTAAAGTAATAGTTAGCTTGATATTCTTTAAGTAACAGGTTTAAGGTTTAAATCCTATTTATGACAAAATTTAAAAATTAAACTGTATTATAAAAACTGTTTTCTGTTGAACAGTTAGCCTTATGCAGCTATAATTTAGATATATCAAATCAGATTCTACTTATTATTAGAAGCTTAAAACATTTATATAAAATGTAATATTACATATACATAAAGGAATATTAATAACTAATATTGCATAAAACTTCAGTACAACTTATAATAAAACTACCAAATACAGAAAACTAAAAAACTAATAAGACAGAATTCTACTTGAAAATTTTTAAATAAAAAAAAACACAAACTTTTAAAATTATTATCAAACTGATAAAAGTTTATAAAATATTTTTAATAAGAATAGGCAGATAAACAAGATAACAAAGATGCATAGAAGAGCATATGACCAACTAGACTATTAGAATTGCTAAAGAAAAAAGATACTAAGATATATTATATTAAGCTATCTGGATTAAAAGTTTAAGAAGTTTATTAGTTCTTAGTTGTGATTAGTAGAAAATAATAAAGAAGATATTAAAAAGATAGGTGCCAAGATTTGAGCAAACTTTACAAGAATATAAATAGTATAATATAGTAGTTTAAGGTTAATTTTAACTACAAATATTAAATAACTATAGAATGTTCTATAAAACTAGATTAGCTATATATAAAATATAAAAAGCTCTAGTAATAATGCTTCTGAAAATACATTGCATAAAATAAAATATAGGATTCTAAAAGTACTAATAAGCATTTAGATCTTCTTGACTAGTATATGAATTAGAGATGATCTAGTAATACAATAAAAATTGCAATATAGAGAGTTTAAATAGATAATGTCTCTAATTGGATTGCAAATATGACAGCTAGTATAAAACTATTAATAAACTACTTAAATTAGATACCAAAAATATAAGTATAGCTAGTTGTACTCTCTAATATAAAAGTGGCTTTTTAGGGGTGTGGCGACCTAGTAAAGTGGTCAGGTTGTCAACCCTCCAAGTGGTAGGTTGGGTGTTCAAATCCCATTGATGGCAAAAATTTGGATAATTA